>FLMG01000265.1:189244-206062 GCA_900088475.1 Hyphochytrium catenoides
AGGTCCTCTTGTTAACCAACATATTTGTTCTCTTCAGCAACCCTTATTCACATACAGCAAGATATAATACGCGAGACGGTGGACTGCAGAAAGCCACTTTATTATTGGTATGAGCCACAGCTCAACACGAACGCTCTCAAAGCTACGGAAGTGAAGGCAGACCAGGTAAGCGCACTGGGTGTCTTCACCAAGAATGCTCCTTGTTCACCACTGGAATTCTTCAAAAACTCAGGTTAAAACAATAGCAGAGGTCTTTGAAGACATTAAGACCAGACTAGACTGGCATGTGACATATCTCCGGGTGCCTGTGGACAGGTGCAGAACCTGAGCAGGATTGTACGACTGCATTTCCAACGTTTAATGGTTTAGGGAAAATGCACCAGAAGAAAAGAGTTTCCAAAAGCTACTGGATATGATAAAGAGTCTGGATACCAGCACCGCAGTCGTCTTCAACTGCCAGGTATTATAGAAGCAGAGCACTTTCTCACAAAAATAGGGATATTGATAGTATTTACATCTTAGATGGGCCGAGGGAGGACAACCACAGGTCAGCTCAAATCACGCTTACTCTAGCGAGCTGCTACTAACCTGAGATCACCATAGCCTTGGTTATTTCTAGTCTTATACACGGTATTTCCAGCGGGAAGTATGTTGCAAGCTCAGCGACTGTGCCTTCCTTCAGTCGACGCACCTCAGAGACCGCCAACCTGGCAGAGGGAGAGTTTAAGGTCTAGCATAAAGACTACCTGAGATGGGCACCGACGAACTCTTATCTCTCTCTTCCCTATATATTCCACCCTATCAACGTTGACTCATCTATCTAGCTTGTTCGCGAACTCTTCAATATCTTGGAGTACTCTATGGAGGCGAAGTGGATGGTGGACGAGGTCATCAAAGAGAACGCTAGCATCACGGATCTTAGGTCCATTATCTATGAGTACCGGGAGGTACAGTACCGTTCATTGGTCTCGAAAGAGATGAAGAGGGTTCTACAATCTGATCTAACTTCGACCTTGCTCTTTGCCATTGACAGAAGTCCGACATTGAGCCAAAGCCAGCACTACGAGCCGTTTATTTGGTACGACTTGCAACTTTCGAGAATCTTGCTGTACCAAATGTGTGCTCTCGTTTTCTGGGGCGCTACTTTTTCTCACTATGCAGTCCTCAATACCGTTGCACGATTCGATTCGATCAACTCCACGTGATCTGACCGCATTCACAGACTCGTGCTTGTCACTTCCTGGAGCGCTACTTTTTCTTGATACTATTTGCCACTTACTTAATGGAGAGACGAGAAAATGGCGGTACAGAGCCATTTACCCAATGGCTAAACAGAAGACCACAACTGTACCGACTCCTGGTGAGAAAGCCTCTTTCATCTACTTGCCAGCATATGCAGGCACTTCTTCCCTAATGTGCCTGACCCCTATTACTTCCGACCCAAGCTTCTCGCTAATACTTGTTTTCAGGAGACTTTTGGCGGCATTGAATATGACGGCCCAGTATTGGGTCTAAAAATTTTGAAGAAAGATCACTTTCCAGATATTCATAAGCTACCACAGGTGTGGTTTGGCCTGCTGTTTGGGCAATCAGTTTTGAACCGTCTTCGCCCCTTCTACCTCCATTTGACCACCTTCTTGGGGATGAAACCTTCTTTTTTAGGTCTTTGGAGAAGCAGTTCCTAACTTCAGGCGAATAGGAGATATGCCTATTTATGGTGTTGGTCAGGTATGAGCCATGCACGGCGAAAAGAGGTCTCAGGGGGAGTTACGCAACATCAGCTTATGCCCTTGAAGTGTGCGTTAGACGGTTTCCATAAAGTATTGGATGCGATCGAGCAGGATGGGTTTACGAAGGTAAGAACTTTACGCTTCTTGCTTACACATCCTCAGGGTCCCCCCCATCCTGGTCCATTGTCTGAAGCTTAACAGGTCTGTATTTAGTTCATCTGGATCAATCTGAGGGAAGAAGCGATAGTCTTCGTCCGAGGACAGCCTTTCGTCATGCGCGAACCAGACAAAATCTTTCATAACCTCGAGTATCCAGGAATAGAAGTGAATGAGCTGGAGCGCATTGAAAATGTACTCAAGAAGGAGGTGTTGACTAGAGTTGAGAAGCTAGGGGGCATCTTTGTATATTGGTAAGCCCCTCGAGGTCCACCTCGCTCCCCCTAGTCTATTTGATGGGTTCTAGTCCTAGAATGCCGTTCTTTTGCACCACTTACTTGGTGACTTTCACAAAATCCTGCCATCGGTCGCTTGGCTGACCCTTCACTCTATCTGTATTCCTCTTCCTGCATATTGCGGGCTCGCTCTGACTCTCTTCAAGGCACGAGCCCCGAATGTTTGTCAACGAAGAGGCAACGTACAGTATCGAGGAGAGCGATATACAAACTCCGGCTGAAATTTACTCCGCGCTTGCTCACGATTACCCTCTCAAGTATGCGCGCATTCCTGTAGGTAGCGCTTAAACTTTGAACCCTCGTAGAAGCCTTAGAATTCAGAAATAGATAGCATTGGGTTGATACCTGTCCCTGCCCCTGCCTCTACGCTGGTTCAGGTATCGGATGAGACTGCTCCAGAAGAGAAGGATTTTGACGACATCCTCCGTCTTATCCTTCCCAGCGTTAGCGATCTGGATGTGGCGATCATTTCTAACTGTCAGGTAGCAAATCCGAAAGGTTTATTCTTACCAATCTCACCTCTTTTAATCGGCAGATGGGCAGAGGAAGAACGACAACGGGTAAGCCTTTTTCTAATGTTCTCGATAAGCCATGAATCGATGGAGTTCCTGTGATGTGTGCTAATAAGAGGCTGGCGCCAAGCTCTTTGTGTTATCCAGATGATCACTGCTATTCAGCTTAGAAGAGAGAAAACTAAGTACCCCCCTGGTTCAGTTCCTGCCCAGCCAGGTCAACCATCCTATAAAAAGTAAGAGAACAAGGGTAGGTGGAGTAAAACCATCCTCTGACTCTCTTGCCACCTCTAGTGGTGAGTTCGATGTTATATGCAAGCTCTGTTCAATTCTGGTGGACGGACCGGAGGCGAAACATCTCGTGGATCAAGCAATTGACAGGTCCAAAGTGAAGCTAGAAATGCTTTATTGAGGTTTAGAGGCAGAGATGTACAGAAGGCCAACATGGGAATAAGAAATAAGAGTAACGCGCGCCTTGGCGTTGGCTGGAGAGAAAATATTGTTCTAGAGAAGGGGCGAGATTTTGTCACTAGGCAGATGCAAGAAGGCGACTAGTACCTTTGCAAATCTCTTGGGTAAAGCGACTAACCTCTCTTACAGTTGCGAGCACATGCAAAACTTGCGGGAGGCCATCATCTTCACCAAACAGCATGCCGAAGAGCAGACTTCACAAGAAAAGCGTGAATTTTATCTAAAACGTGCCTGTAGGTGACCTCTTCCCTCGTTTCCCTGTGGCTACCGTGTGACGTGACTAACAGTCGGACGTGTTTTATTAGTGAATTACTTGGAGCGCTACTTTTACCTGATTGCATTTGCGTCCTACTTGCGTGATCAAGTAAACAACGGATTTGGTCGGCTCTTCACCATCTGGATGAGGGAAAAATACTCTAATCAGCTATACAACCTGTTAGACAATCTCTACTTCGAGCACACTTTAGGTCAGTCAATGCTCCGCTCTCCTGTCTTGCTTTGTGTCCGCCTGTCGGTGCTCTCTGTACGCCATTCTTCAACTTACTCTTTATGGAGGAGCTTCGCAGCTTTGGCATTTTCTTTCTCAATGTCCTTACTCTGGCTGACCTCTCATATTGACGTTTTTGATCAGGGCAAGAGTCCTATCTCGCTACCATGAGGTGGCGCTGGCGGAAGGAGCGGAAGACCGTACATCGTCTCCGTTAATAGTCAGGGTTTTCTACATATATAGATCAAATGGGAGTAGTGTGATTACTCTTCATGACAAGGAAATGGCATCTCCGAAGGAGACTCATTGTTACCTCAAGGTAACCTTGCACTCCTCTCAAAGGAATGTCTTGACAGAGGAGTTATTAACACGGCTACAACTAAGCACCATATGATATGTGTCCGTAGCATGGGGCGGGGAAGCTCTCATTTATCTGATAACAGCCTTGGCAGCTCCCCCATCAATGATGCGAAGGGACTTGACACATGGTCTGGCCTTTGAAAGATGCTATTGTAGTGCAGCTTGCACTCTGGACACTCTTGTGCTGACGAGACCAGTCTTAAGTTCAGGGCCGGTCGATAGCTTTCCCCAAAATAAAGGAGAACCAGGAAGACAGTACTCTCCTAGGAGTTACACGACCACCTGCACACTTGTTGGAGCCTCATCTGGGATAAGAGTGGGACTGGCGGGAAGAAGGGGCTCTCCTTCCTCAAGAGCAATTGCTTGATCTTCTCGTAACGACTTCTCATACCAGACAGCCCACACTATAAAGGCTGCTGTGATCACAACGCCTGATACTATGAGGATGGTAGGAATGGGCCAAGAAGGCTCTACCAGTCGCAAAAAAGCGCGAAAGAGAGACAAGACCACAACGAGCTGCAGAGCGAAGAAGATGGTTGCAGCATACCAGTTGACCGGCAACCACTTCGGAGAATCTCTAGCTTGACTTCGTGCTTCCTCCATTATCTCAGTTGGTATGAGCTTGATAGCGAGCCATAAAAGGAAAGGGAGGATAATGAGGTCGTCCAATAGCCCCAGAACAGGGATGAAATCCGGGATTAGATCGATGGGACTGAGAGCGTAACCCAAGGCTGCGAATGCCAAAAGCTTGGGGCAACTTCCCACTCGTGGGTCATGAACAGCAATATAGAGAGCTACCAAGTCATGTTTGAGGTCACGTGCTTTGCCTTTAAGCCACCGCAACATGTTAGCCATTCTGAGCCCCTCTCAGTCGGTCTGGGGCAGCCCTCCCTAGTGCTTGTTGAAGAAGCGAAGCCTGAAGCCGATCTCTTGCGGCAGTACTGCTGATCCTCCGTTAGGAAGAGGAAAGCTGTCACGGCAGGGCGGCCTACCACTTCTATAACCGAGTGTTTCCAATGAGTTTGCAGATTTTCTCTTGAGCCTTACCGCTGTCAAACAACGATTATAAAGCTGGCATCACGCCTCACTAGCCATGAGCAAGCTTTTTTATGAGCGGAACTCCCTTCTCTCCAAGCTGCAGAAGGTCTTGAGACCCACGTCTTCTTTCTGATGACTTGACTTCCGCCCTGAAAGTCAAACAGGAAACAGCATGTCTGTTCTGCATCGTACAACCCGATATATTCATAATTAGGGTTAAGCTGCTACAGGATAAATAGAACAAGGCTACTTGTATTCCGGATATCCGTCGGGGCAGAGTGCAGGTTTACTAACAAATCGTCGTCCCAAGGATCCCAACTTCCCTTGGACCATCACAAGGTAGACCACCAGCAGCAATGAGACTGCAAGTCCAACGAGTGTCCGTTCCATCACCAGTCTCAGCGGGTAGGTTGAGGGCACCGAGATGAAGACAAGCCAGATAGTAAGGGCAGAGGCAAGCCACATATCTATGAACATGGCCAGCACAGGGTGCCGATACCTGGTCAGGGCAAAGAAAGGCATGCGACAGAAAGTGGCTAAGTCATGGGCTCAAGAGCTTTGAGACAAAGGCAAACAGACCACACAAAGGGTGTGAACAACATCACGCACCTGAAGTCAAATGGCGATGGACGGCGGCGCAGTGGCACGTAGTGGCCCAGGAAGAGGTCATAAGCATCCTGGCGAAACCCATCTCGGAAGTTGTTGATGAAGTACCGCCGTGTCGACTTGATTCCGTCCGTTAGCTTGGAAGAAGCTCCATGCTTTCCTGTTCTCTGAAAGTCTGACCGCAGTCCTTTGGTACCTGTATATTGTTCGCTGATAGCGTCGCCATGATCCGTCCACAACTGTCTGAAGCGTATCTCAAAGCTTTCGAAGGAGGTTGAGAACAAAGGTGGATCCTGCTGCTCCAGCTGCCCAACTGCTTGCATTATCGCCCTTCGGGATAAGAAAGCCTGGACAATATTGGTTCTATCAGCGTTGTCCATGCAATTCACCCTGAAAACGCCGTTCTGTCTCTCCTGGACTCTTCCCACGGCGTCAACCTTGAAGCAATTTTGTACCCGGAATTCTTCATCAAGCTGAAGCACAACATGTTAGCCGTGAGGTTTAGACCAGATGGGCAAGCACTAACACCGTTTTGAAACTGGGGTCTCTCCAACCTCCAGCATAAATCGATGAGAATGGGCAAACGTGAGGAAATCTCGAATGGCGACAGGAGCAGCCTTTCGTATAGTTAAAAAGCGATGGACTTCGGGCACCGGAGCTTCACTCGAGCATCAGGAAAAGAAGTTTCAGAGGTCTTAGGAATAGGAGAAAAGCATTCGCAGTACTTGCAGGTCCCACCTGTGTCATCAGTTTTTCTAGATTTTGATACCGATTATATCCACACTCCGCGTGGATGTCAAACCAGACCGCCTTGATTCTACCCTCTTGGAGCCGCTTCACATATTTCATGTAGGAAGACCCGAGCTGGCTTTCATCCTGAACTACGCTACCTCGTCCATTTCTTCTTAGAAGGTTGACAATACAGAGTCTGCCATATTTGATGAGATGCTCCTCCAAGTGCTGGTTCAGAACCCCCTCATTGTAGTCCTGCGTCTGAGTTGAGTTAAAGTAGCGCACACGGGGCTGCTTCTTCAGTGTGGGAGGCTGATCCCAATACAGAGGAACGGATCCACGGACCTAAAATACAGAGCAGAATTTGATTGGTCACGGTCGAGCAGGTTAGTATCCTTGACACGGAAGACTTTCTTTAGAAGTGACGTCCTCCCGGAGCATTTGTTCAAGCTGTCCCTCACTTCACTTGCAAGTTCCTTTGCACCGATTGGGCACATACGTATCATCCATGTGAATCCACCCACTATTCCAAGCTGCATGCAGTACCCAACGCTGTCGAATACCCCCGAAGTTCTTTTTACGATTCATCGCCTTTATGTCAAGGTAAATGCCGGGTTGTCTTTCTAAACGCGCTCGTATATTATGCCCATACTCACTTGCACATGCGATATAAGAGATCCGTCAGGTTTTTCGAAAAGCACTTCGCTCTCAACGTAGTTGGCAACCTGTCCATAGCGGTCTGAACCTCTCATATTGAAGCGGGTACCTGCACGGCGGCAACTCCGCCGGGCGAAGAAATAGAGAGAGCCCTTTGTGCTTCCCATATTTACAGCTGGAATGACAACACAACGGACAGATGGTAGGTGAGAGTAATGTCATTGCGAGCAGATAAACACAAGGAAAACGCCAGTCTCGACAAAGCATCAGAGTAAATGAGGCTAACAAAGATCAGTGAATAGTTTTAGGTAGATCCAGTTCTTACTACATCTAAGCAGCAAAACCAATGACATTTTTTCATAGATCCAAATGGCTGCTTTGTAAGTGGAGGAGAAGAGAGTTGTAGATGCAGTGAACATAACGTAAGAAGGCTAGTCCCACTGATTAGCCTAGTCACAGTCGCTCAATACCACTGACTGAGCGGAAGAAGCCGTTTGTGACAACTAGGAGCCATTTGTCCATGCCCAGATCTTCCAGGTCTGCTACCAAGTGCTTATTCCAATAGAATCGCCGCTCGGCGCGAGCACAGGGGGCTTTTCTAGAGAGTAAGACGTCGCCTTTGACCTCCGACAGTCGTTGAGCTGTATGAGTTATCTCAAAATCATAAGAAAAGTAGAAAGACCTATGTTGGGGAGCATTTTGATGAAAGGTGCAGCCAGTGATTAGAGCATTACCCACAAGACACGCGCTATACTACAAGACTACAATTGTAAGTGTCAAGCTCAAGAACAGAAGAAGACTTACTTTGACTTTATCAGCAACTTCAGCAACTCTACGTAGATTTTCTCATCTCGCAGTTCCCTCGAAGTAAGCTTTGTCTTGGCATTCGAGCCCAATAAGGGAAATAAATCACAGTCATGGATGCAGAAGATTTTGGTTCCCTTTGGGCCTGGGCAGACTAGTTCAGCCTTGGTGATAACGCAGACATAAGGGCCTAAAAGTAGCCGAAAGATTCCCAAAAGGCCAAATGCGGCTTTGGAGCTCAGGGACTGCTCGTTGATCTCAGCGCTACGGATCTCAGAGATATCAACTTTCTGGTTTTCCTTGCATGAGATGCGGAGGCAGTTCGCCTCTCGGATGTTTTCAAGCACCACATGGTCAGCAAAGGTATGATACTTGAAGGCCACCATGTCACTCCGCCAAGAGTTCGCGAAAGGCCTTCCTGACGAGCAGAATTGTTATGAGGAACCACTTGACCCAGCCGATATCCATCTTACCCTGGTGTGCGCCTCCAAGAAGAGTATGATGGGTCAGCTTTCCATCTCAATGGATGGGGTTGGAAGTACAAGTAAAAGGTGCTTGCAAGGCCAACGGTGCCCTTTGCATCGGTGACGGGATTTCAACTCACCAACAACGAATAAAAGCTAGATCAGATGTCATATAACTAGCATAAACAACGCGACTCCAATCGAACCGTCACTTGGCTTCAGAGTCTCCTTCCGGATCGTTAGATGAGGCCGGCAATGATGAGCTCCTTCCAAGATCCACCGCTCTCATGAAGATTAGAAAGGAAGGGGACAAAAGCCCTTTGTAAAGTATGAGAAGCGACTACAGATGATGATTCCCCTCCTCTTATTTACTCACTCCCTTGTCAGAGCTATCTTTTGATATGAAAAACTATACCTAAAGATAACTAAGTCTGGGCGTTACATTGTGCGCTTCCACCTCTCTCCTCGTTAGTTTGTGCAGGTGATGGAGGAGGATGGTGCTGTCTACAGTGACTTGGAAGTAGACAGTACTTATCCCTCTCACCCTCCTGATGATGTGAGAGAAGGCGTTGTTGGCAGTGACAGTCACTGACAGAGTCCAGTGTCTCGTCTTACGGGTAGTGAGGCCGCCGTGTTTGTGAGTTAAGTGAATGAGTTGGGAAGTGGATACGGGCAAGGTAAGGATTTTTGGGGGATCAAGGATCTGTAGTTGCCTCATCTCCTCGCCCTTTTTTTTCCTCTTCCTTCTTCATACGGGTAAGTAGTCTCTTTCACAGGTGTGGACTTTGTCTAATCACCTTACTAAATCAGCGCCGCCGTCACTGAGAGCTATGGTGGCAAGTGAGGGAACAAACGTCGCCGGGCTAACTATTGGCGATAGTAGTCTTCTGATGGTGAGGGGCGTTGGAGAATCAGGTGGTTTTAGCACTGAACCCTCCTATCGTGGCTTGGTGTCAATATATATATTTTATCCAAGTTAGTTGTTGTTACTTCCTCTATTGAAAGAGTCATTATCTTTGACCGCTCAGGGTTCCATCCAGTTCATATAAGGAGGATATAATACGTAGTAGGTAGCAAGACAATAGTCTTAGGCAGCTGCTGCAGAGATACGACCATCATTACCAGAAGAGGGTTTGCGCCTTAGATTGCGATCTATGAGGCCTCTTTTACCTTGCAAGGATGCCATATTTGAAGAGCTCTTGACCCCGTTGGGCTTCGTTTGGATATTCACAGCATCTTTCAGGATGATACTGCTTTGTTGACGGGAGGCACAAGACGACTGCGACCTGAAGAAACGTCAGAAGAGCGATATATAGTGTTCCCTTCTAGATTCAAAGTTTCTGGGATTTCGCTCTGTTACCTAGAGCCACCCTCCTCGAACGGATGGCACCGGTCAATACTTTTGCAAAGAAAGGGGAAGCAGGGAAACAAGTGGCTCATCGCTCTAATCTGAAAAGGTTTATATTTGCTATGCCATTACTAAAAGTAGTAGGACACTTTCAAGAAGAAAGGTCCTAGAGTCCTTGAAAAAGTCTATCACCTGGATGTAACACTATCTGCACTATCACTGGAAACGCTCAAGCATTGGCTGGTCATGAGGACCCACAGGGGTAATGTTGAGGCTGAAGACGGAAGCCGAGCCTGGTGCCATAACTCCTCCTATGAGGTTATTCGTACCTCTGGTGCTGAAGGATGCATTGTCTAGCCCCGGCTGGGCGTTATCTAAGCCTACGGCAGTTCCGGCCTTGTTATTTTTGCGCCTGAGCTCTTCTGCAGCAAATTGGTCCTTTTGCATCCTCCGCTTCAAGAAAAGTTTGGCATAAAACTTGTCTCCTAAATAGGTCATCAAGAACGCGGTAGAACCAATAAACCTCCAAAGGTTGAAGAGACCAATCGCCACATAAAGAATGGTCAAGAAGCGATCCGGAGAGACGTAAATCTGCACTGTGAAGGTGTATGTCAAGTTAGACACGAGCCAGAAGGTAAGGAGCCGTGTGCGGAAGAGATTGAAGGTCTTTTCTAGCTGTTCCTTCTCTGCTGCCGCCGCTTTCTTAACCTCCTCTGCTGCCTTTCTGGCTGCAACCATATCTTGATAGCTTCCAGTGCCCTCCTCTTTCTTCCTCTTTCTGTCTCCTCCTCCTCCTCCCTCTCCTTCTGCTCCAGCGTCGTCGAGTCCCTTGGTGCCCCAAGATAAGTCATGAAGGTTGCAGAAGGAGTAGGACATGAGGACGTTGATGGTAGTTGGCAGGAGAATAAAATATTGTACGATCGACATGACGATGTGATGAAGCTCGCAGTGGAAGCCCGCGGAGATAAAGTAGACTCCCAAAATGAGCGTGGCGAACGAGATAGTGAAAGCGTTGAAATCTGAACCCAAAAAGAAGATCAGCGTGGCCACCACCACCGTGATCGCCATCAATATGCCGTAGTAGACAGCGGATATCAGATATAGGTACGGGGTATGCTTCGGTTTACTGCCAAGACCCCAAATAACTTGAATGAGGAATAGCAATCCATACGTATACTGGACGAGGTTGGATACGAGAAGTCGGGTCTCGAGAGGTACCCTGTCAGTTTGTACAAAGCCATATTTGTTGTCCACGAAGCCTCTGAGGAGGACAAAGTATATCGTCAAGTAAAAGTTCGCCACAAGAAACCAGTTGAGCACCACGGTGATGACGTTGAAGAAGTATTGGGTGAGCAGGACCAGCTTTCTGAATATTGAGTGACTGCTCTGCGTATAGATCCGACCCCAGTAGAAGATAGTATAGAGAATAGCAAAGAAGGAGCCGTTCAGCCAGCGGCGCCGCTGGCCAATAAGCGCAACCAGGTTTGTCGGAACGTCGGTTCGAGCTATGGCATTCTTCACATAGTGTAGAGTCCAACGACAATTAGCCTTGGCCACGATCTCAAAGCAAAGGATACGGTCCTCTGCCAGATACATGTTACCCTGGAAGGGTCCCAGCTCTTTCATCGGGATTGTTAGGGCCTTGAAATATGCTCGAAGCGGCTCCCCTCGGATGGCTTCGTATCGATAGGCAGAGAAGGCTCCAGGCAGCACACTGATGAAGCCGAACACACTCTCCATCGATTTATCAAGGACGTTGGAGATCTTGTACTCATAGTGCTGCGCAGCGATGACCCAGTTGCAGAGATTAGGAATGGGTCTGTCCACAGCAATTTCGCCGCAGACACCACCGATGCGTCTGTTTCCCTCCATGGCTACGAGCAGTCTATAGAATGCGGACTTTGTGGGCAGTGTCCCAACGTCAAGAAGCACTGTGTATTTGGGCATCACTTGCTCTGCAAAAGCGTTAAAGTACCACTCGTGGGAGTTCAGCTTGCCAGCATTGTACTCTTTGAGGGCAAAGACCAACTGTATAGGCAGGAACTGCTTCCCCGTCTCTTCTTCCGGCATGAGCTGTAGAGTGTACTCGAAAAGGTGCATTCTCACGTCTGTTCCTACTGAAGTAATCGTCATGGCCTCCTCGTCAAAAGCTCCGGCACCTCTCAGAAATTGCAAGGTCGATGGGTTTGCCTTGGTCTTGCCGTCTGAGACCACACATACCAGGACATTCTGCCACGCTTTGTCGTTGTCATAGCCTGGAAGTGCCATTCTCTGCAGATATGTAAGGTTATTCGAAACCTTCCGCAGCGTCTGTCGAAGCTCCGTATCGTCCTCGTTGTACATGGTAATGACCACCATCAGCTTTGGACGTCTATTATTCTGTATGCAGTTCAGTACGTAACCATCCTGTGTGAAGTTGCTGGGCTTTCTCGTGGTAACCGCCGTATAGAAGAGAGTCGTAAACTCTTGGGGGTCTGTGGGGGCAAGAGGAGCGATAATTCCTCCTTGCGCCACGCGCTCCAGCACCGGTACTGCCACAGTGCGTCCTAAGCGCTGCGGAACCGGACCTGGTTGGCCACAGTCAAGCCAGTTGGCCAGGGCCTCAGTCCATCCAAGTACATCCATCGCCTTCTGATGGAGTCTGCAGAAAATTGAGAAAGTAAGTCATAGCAGGAGAGAGTTTGCTTGGTATTTAAGTCATCGTGGAGTGCTGTTAGATAGAGACATTGAGAGAACTAAGAGTCTGCTGACATGGGCGAGTCGCATATAAGGAAGGAGTTGGCGGAAGAAAGCACTACTACGACAAAAAAGAAGGGGAGTACAAAAAGGGCTAGCATAAGAACGTAGCCTTCATCTCTGAGAGAATAAGCAGCTTACAGGTTTCTGATGTGTTGGTCCTCCTCCTTGGCACCCACCCGGGTAAGCATTTCTCCAGCGTCAAGGAAGCTCTTCATGGCTAGGGCATACTTTCCTTCATCCTCAGCCGTCGCACCTTGAATAATAAGCCGAAAGGCCTCCTCTGTAGAGTCTGGGAGCTCGACTGTCATGAGTGCTCTCCTTCCGGGTCCTTCGGAGCCGTCGTTGAGAAGGATACTGACAGTTTGAGGGCCACCCAGCGCCGCAGCTGCCCGGTGAGGACTGGCGCCTCCATTGATGTAATAGCTGATAATGACGGTGACGACGACAAGCGGAAGAATTTTATAGAGCAAGGTAGGCACACGAGCTTGTTAGACAGAATAAGTCAGAACATTGGGGAGAAAGAAAAACTCACGCCTCTATGCAGACTCGCTAGTAACTTTGGATGGTACGTACTTTGCTGTTGTGGGGCCTCCATCTGGCCGCGCATCCTGGTGGCTCCACATCGTCCTTATGGCGTTGCAGTCTGTATATAGGGATATATATCTATGATGACGGAGGTGATCGTTTACCAGGTGTGACCTCTTGATGAGAGCTTAGTATTGGGAAAGGAGACACCGCGTATTATACAGAGAGCGGCTGCGGATTTGAGCCAGGAAATAGCCAACAAAAAGAATTATCTTCTCGTCCCGTACAGAGGAGAAGGGCAGGAAGCAGCAAACGGATTAAAGGGAGCGAAGCTGTCGGCTCTGCAGCTGCCAGCATTGACAATATGCAGAGCACCAGCGCATTAACATATTAGAGAAAGATAAGAAACTCGATATAAGAAAGAGGGAATTGAGGCTCAAGCGGCGCAAGTTGATGAGCTTTGCCACAGCAATAGAGCTGTGACGATGCGATGAAGACATGCACTGTAATCGCTCTCAAGAGTACCACAAGCGTCACCACTGAATGCTTCTATACAGGGGAAGGGAAGGGACTCTTGAAGCACTCTTCTGGTTATTGTTATCAGCTAGGATGGCATCAGCTAGGATGGCTATCTTCTAAGAACCGTGACATCCTTTCAGGACGACAAAGGGCTGAGAAGATGAGCGCTTCTTATTTATTACAAGGGCAGGAGTCTAGGTTCATGACGAAGCAGCATACTGGAGAGCCTAACCCCACTACGACAGCTGTTAAGGAGGTAGGACGTCATTGGGACGAGTGAGCCTTTTTAAGGCTTTCTGCCTCCTTGAGCCTATCCTATCAATAAAGGCATATCGCATCATCAGAACCCAGTATGTACCACCTCAAAATTCTGATGGCCCCTGAGAAGAAGGAAGAGCAATGGGAAAAGGATCTGGAGGGACACAAGGGGGAGTGCTTGGTGGTAAGTAATGGGAAGAGAAGAGGCGCAATCATATCTCTGGGTGTAGTTGTCCATCACCAATGTACTCTCAGAAGACTGAAGCCCTAGCTATAACTCTGTCTGAAAGGTTGTCGTCAGTCCAATCTCTTCTCATTCACCATCTGACTCTCATCTCTTCTCTTACTACGGCTCCTCAGCCCTCTTGCATCAGAAATGAGGATGAGCCCAGAAGTAGAATAGAGTACAGTAGTACAAGGGCAAAGTGCCATGAAGTTAGCTCTCATCATGTAAGCATGTAGAAGGACTTGACTGGTTCATGAGCCTAAATTTCTTCCTCTTCACTAGGAAAGAACTAGATATTTCTTTTCAACAGTTGTACTATCGTACATCTTGCTCATACACCGCCTCCTTGTTCTCCTCCTCAAAGGTAATATCACATGTCTCCTCACCTACTTCTGCTCATCTCCAAAAGTTCGCCTCACTTGGCCCCGGTCTATTTTTAGCTCTCCACCCCTGTGTTGTCCGTCTCTTTTCCACCCCGTGGTCATCACTTCTATTACTTAGGGAGGAGTCAGATCACTCCTCTTTACTTGATGGCAGCCTGCTGGCTGTCTGGCTCCGTCCTGACCTGGATGATGATAGACAGCCAAAGCACTTCCTATAGACCTATAGTCAGTCACTGATCATAGCGGTTGTGGAGTAGTTCATAGTAATAATTTGGCTGCTGTGACTGAGGAGGCGTAACGCCTCCTCCCCCCACCTTCTGTAAGCGTTACTGTGTGTGGAATGGAGATGATAACTGATCTGAAGATACATTGAAAGAGGGGACAAGGAGCCAGACCTCTAATTGATTGATGAAGGGAATCGCTGCTGCTGCTCATGGCATCTGCTTGCTGATGAGCTGCGGTCGGACTCTTCTCTTCTTCTTTTTTGCCATCTCCTTCCTTGCAAGCTCTTCTTTCTTCAGCCGTCGTACAGCTGCTCGTACAGCTGCTTGACATGCTTGCGGGTGCTACCTGGAAGGCTGGAAGCACCAACATTCTTGTTCACAGGACCTTTAAATTAATGCTTTGGCTGCTACCCCTAGCTGCGACGACGACGAGGAGTCATTTACACCCGTGCTATTAATCACCCCGCACCAGAATAGCGGCCATTACCTAGTGAATCTACCCCCAATAGAACATTATGTCTTCTATACCTCGGAGTACTACGACGATTGGCTGAGACCTAGTGGCGCGTTGGGAGAGACATAGGTGGCTATGTTGGGGCAGTCAGGGCGTTGTGGTGAATGCATTATTGTCTCTAGAAAGATACTGCACCGTTTGAGGGCTAGCACCAGTGAGGCTGTGCTAGTCGCCAAGGAAGAACTTAGAAGCTGAATGATTATAAAGCATGTATCGATTCAGACACCTCCTCCACAGAAGTCCAGTCCTCGCATGGTAAGATCGCTGCGCGTGCTTCACAGGAGCTAATGTCACATCGGAAAGTGAAGGTATTGAACAAACACGTTTTAAAAAGTCGCCTCCGTGCGGTTAAGCTTGTTGACGAAAGCACAGAGCAGGAGTTGCCGTGCGCTGAGCCTTGATTGTTAATGTCCAAAGCAGACAGACACTACCATAGCAAAAGACCGCAGATGGAGCAGAAGAAGAAGGATTCTGCAGATGATAGATTCGAGGTGACACTAACGCAGGCCGCCGAGAAGGGAGATGGTGGTAAAGGAAAGGAGGAAATGTGGTGTGCTTGCGGCAAGTCGTGACTCATGGAGCTAGGACCATAAGAAGGAAGTCCAAACTACCCTGTTCGTTTAGGCATGATGTTGTCCAATGTGTTATCTAGCAATCTAAGCGAACTGGCACAGATCTATGCTAAAATAGAAGCAACTAAGGAACTTTATCGTCTGCTAAGAACTTGTTTTGAAGCTAGTAGTACCCTAATGTTAGCCTACATGGGAGGGGGCATGTTCAGGGTTGTTGACCATCGCTTATGAAAAGCGATATCGTGCATCATTGTTTAATGACATGAGTCCAAATGATCTTACGATTCGCATGGTCATGCTAGTTTTAGGTCCGGGAGGAGTGTAGTTAACGCTAAGGCAACAAATTTTAAAGAGCATTGGTCTTTTGTTATTCTTAGAAAAGGCTTAGGAGGATAAACTTCATGTTGATCAGAGAGGCCACCAGAGGACATGGCACAATAGGGGACTGAGCTGGATATCCGAAAGGGTCAAACTGGCTGCAGCTTAAACATACGTGTGACCCCGTGGTGGAGGGGCACGGTTTGATGGGCGACCACCATTTTGGGCGGCAGCACCTTGGGGCGGACCCGGAGGTCGCATAGGAACCTGTACCCCTGGGTGTCCTCCAGGAGTGTTCATCGCGCTGTAGCCCATAGGTGGCGCACCTTGTGCGGCTTGTGCCCTCGCGGCCTGAGCCGCAGCCTCCTGCCGAGACCTCTCCTCATTACGTAACCGTCCCTTGAGGCACATAAAGCGGAAGATTGTATCAGCCGCGTACGTAACAAGATACATACATGATCCTATAAACCGCCAGATATTGAAAAGACCCACGATGACGTAGAGAACAGTAAGGTATGATGTGGGGTCGTCGTTTAGCGCGATCTGCACCACTGCTGTGAAGAGAAAGTTTGATATCAGCCAAGCGAAGAGCAGGAAAGTACGGAACCCGCTGAACTGCTTCTCCACCTCCTCCTTCTCTTTAGCTGCTTGCCTCGCCCGCTCTTCAGCCGCCTTTTGTGCCGCCAGAACGTCTTCGTAGTTACCCTTTTTCTCATCCTTTGGAGGTCCATGGCCGCCAGAGCTCTCCAGCCCCTTGGTGCCCCACGAAAGATCATGAAGGTTGCAGAAGGAGTAGACCATAAGCACGTTGATGGTGGTTGGGAGGAGTGCAAAGTACTGAAAGAACGCCATACAGATGTGATGGAGCTCACAATGCGC
>FLMG01000265.1:207225-245079 GCA_900088475.1 Hyphochytrium catenoides
TCGTTCTCGTCCTCGTTGTACATGGTGATGACAACCATCAGTTTGGGCCTCCTTCCCCTTCTCATACATTGAAGAAGGTATCCATCCTCTGAGAACTTATCCACCTTCTTGGTGGAGCAAGCTGTGTAGTACATCACGCGGAACTCCTCAGAGTCTGAGCCTAGAGCTGGGGCCGCAGCCTTGCCCCTAATTCTGCCTATAAGATCGGTCGTCACTGTTCGCCCAAGTCTTCGAGGAGGAGGTCCCTGCTTTCCATTATCCATCCAATTTGCAATCGCCTCACACCAGCCCATGACATCGAGCGCTTTCTGATGAATTCTGCCAACGAAATGGTTAGCAGAGCTTGGTGGAGCAAACTTAAGAGATCGAGAGCAGAGGGACAGTAGAGCCTATGTCTGATCAGATCACATGTTACAAACAGTAACATAGCACGCACGAATCAACAAAAACATGGACTAGTAAGAAAACGACAGCAGAGCACGTGACATGAAGAGTAATCACTCACAGGTTCCGCACATGAGGGTCACCCTCATCATCACCGACTCTGGTAAGCATTTCTGCTCCATCCAAGAAAGCCTTCATGGCCACGGGATATCTTCCTTCTTTCTCCGCATCCACACCCTGATTCAAGAGCCTAAAGGCTTCATCCAAAGAGTCGGGCACTTTGTTCATGTTGGTTAAGGACTTGGTTCTGTTTTTCATAAAGGTAGTGCGGGGTGATGGCGTCGCGTTGGGATCCATGTAAACTGAGGCACCACGGTTCTCTCCAAGGAGATGCCTCCGGCTGGGCTCATCAACCCACACAGCTGGATCGACACCTGGGGTACCTCCAACTTGAGTTTGCCTTGCTACATCCGGGTTGACAACTGGTTGCGGACCGCCCCCCATCTGCCTGGGATTACCGCCATAACCGTGATATGCAGAGGGGTCCTGATGAAAGGTGTTGGGAACGTTACCTCTTGACGGATAGCCTGGGGTAGGATTGGGTTGGTAGCTGCCTGCTGCTTGATAGTTACTAGGCTGATAGCTCTCAATGCTATCAGCGCTCTCCCCCGTTCCGTAGAACTGGCGGGGATTGCGTGGGGCACGTCCAGCCATTTGACCTTGTCCCCTCAGCAGTTACACGCAGAAAGTGGCTGGGCAGCTTTGCTCCCTGTCACTTCGGGGACAACAGGAACTAGAGCCTAGTCCGGCCCGGACCTCAACGGGCTTGATGATCAAATGAAGAGTTCTGATCTGATGATGCGTGCGATTGCTCTTGGAAGAAGTGAGAATGAGAAATTGACTTTCTGATGGTAGTGCCCACAGCTAAAGCACTGCTCTGCACGAAACTCCGGCAGGTTGGTAGCTTGTATGGCGAATTGGGGATGCGCAGAGGGCGACAGGAAGGGGAGGAAAATGGAAGCGTGAGAGACGTGAAAGAGTCCAATGGAAAGCTTGCGTGGAGCCGCGAGGGCTCAGGCAATTTTCAATACGGAAGTGCAGAGGGAAAGTAGAAGGGGAGGATCTTTCCAGCGTATGAGAAGAGGCAGACTGACACAGGGACAGAGGAGGAAGAACAGAGGGCTCTTTTACACACTATGTGCTCGGCGGGTGGGAGGGGCAGATGAAAGCCATCTAGCCAGGTAGTAACTAGGCCCACCCATCCTGCCTGTGTGCACAAGGGGATTCCTGTCCTCTGTCCTCTCCGCAGTGTCTCTTCTTTATAGATCTCTGTGTACTCTGTCTCGTTGCCGTTGGTTCTGTCAGACCACTTTACCTAGGGAATTTGCCAATGATAGGATGTCTCTCGCTGGCTCGCTTTGTGATTCGAGTTTGATTGTGCTAGTGATGGAAACTGTCTTGTATGAGGGTAGAGGTATCCCTTCAAAATAAGACGTCTTGGATACCTAATAAGTGGATTGTTCTGAGTTCTAATTACCGATACACAGCGCTAGCACACCATCACCCCTATCGCTATATTCGTCTGTCTCAGATTATTGGACTGGCTCTTCCTGTTGTTCAAAAGACAGACTCAGACCATAAGCTTCGACATGGAAAAATAAGAGTCAGGACAAAGATGGGTTACTCTAAGTCAAGAAGTGGTAGGGAGACAGACAGAAGGAAGAGAGATAGAAGTGTTAGTAGTCCAGTCATACACCACAATGATCCATGACCAAAGTGAGGGAAAGGGATTCAATGGCCACTTTGACCCCTGTCCTTCCTCCTCCTAGTCCATACATAGAACTACATAATCCCCAGTCCCTACATAAAGACATAGGTTTCCCATCCTATGGGCCTAGATATAACGTTAGCGGCTCCTGAAAGCAGGGCAGGGATCAAGTGGATCAATTCTCAACGTCTGACTGGCTAAAAGGAAATTTGGATCTCTGTTTTATAGGCAAAAGGACCGTAGATCGACAGGATCGGCGGTGCCTCAAAGCGGATGTGCAGCATGAAAAGGCTCAAGTTCTAGGTACAGCAATGTTGGAATCAGCAGTAGACTCGAGGATCATTAGAGCCTTGGATCATCTTCATAAAGTAAGATAGCTTCCTTCATAGGTGTGCAGAGAAGATAGAGCAGTTACAGATTGTGGGGCGGAAGAAGGAAGCCACGAACGGCTTTTCTATTACTCAGTCCTTTTCCTCATAAGAGTCCCTAGGTAAGAGAGGTATACGTATCGGTCGTACAAGGATAGAGTCGCAGGTGAAGGCTGGCGGAGAAGACAGAGAATGACAATCAAACCATGAGGTAGCACCATAAAGCATATAAGGGACGACAGGGTCTGGAGGCAACATAGCCGTCTGATTCATCCCATCATTAGCGACCAATTACCACTACTCCGCATGTCATTTGTTTGAGATGATCCTTACCTGCCTTCGACCGTGTCTGACGTTTCATAATAGGAGCCAAACATTTGTGATCTTCAACATTTGAGTTAAGACGAAGGGCGAGTGAGAGGCATGCTGTCTCAGGCAGCGATCCTGCCAGTTGTCTCGACAAGCGGTGCAGACAAGCGGTGCTGATTTAGTCAAAGATTTAGGTGCACCAGAGGGACTGCCTTTGATACCTAATCGCTATTCTAGTAGTCATTGTGCGCACAGCTATTCCTTTTCAAACACGTTGGTGAGGGAGGTCAGCTGCGCAATCTGATAACTCTCCGGCGATAGCCTCACCTCCCGCAGTTCCTTAAGGCTTCACGTGGCATCATTCTTAGAGGACATTGCAATCCCTAAGGCATTAGAAAGTATCGCTATCTGTCTCCAATTTGGCTGTGCCTTCGCTTCCTCCCCTGGCACCTTCTACACTGACCATCTGCTCTTCAAGCTCCATCTCCCACCTTCTACACTGACCATCTGCTCTCCAAGGACGTCTTTCTTCCATGTTGGATTGATTTCGATCATGGTGGACCGTCACCATCCTCCATCATTGTTGTTCACTCCGCCGCCCCAGTCATAATGAAGCATTGTGCGACTGCCCTTTGGCCCCATTCCTGACCTTCTAATCCATGTAGTGCCAATGCATTCTATCAAGCAGATACTATATCGGCAACTAATGTTCCTAGGGGTCGAGGTCATTCCTAACGGTCCGATCAGTAGCAGTAGTTGGCAGCGTAGCGAATTGTCAAAGTTCGTTAACAACCGGTCTGTCGTCACAATCAGCGTCCTTCAGCGTGTTCCGATACGCACCGTATCACTACGCTCAAGAAGTCAGGTCACACCATTGTTGGCGTCCCATTCGTGCTAAGGCGTTCACAACTCATCTCTAATGAGTAGCTTAGCCTATTCCTCCAATCGAAGCGCGTCGTCCCCAAACCCGGAGATGATGCGGGTGAAGCATCGGCTGGACAAACACCACTTTCTGCCGGCGGTAACAAACATTGTCAAGCACCATGTTATACTGCTCCACCTTGACCTCTGCATGGTACTTTCCTCGCATGCGACCCTTGCCGAACAGAAAAGACTATGATCCAAGAATTTTACGTCTTGCATAAACTTTGCGGCGCTGCTGCTGCAGGCCCTCACTCTAAGGCAACCATGCATAGGACTTACCTTTAAGTGGTCAAAGCGCCAAGCGCTGCTTTGCCTCCCGTTCCCACTAAGATCTGCATATACCTGGGCCGTAAGCTGGTTTGAAGGTGTCTAATTATAAAGTAGTTGATCATGGAAGATCCTTTTCCTCTCAATGTCTGAGGGTGCACCTTTAGCTCTACATTCAATCTCATTCGACAGGCAACCTTACTAATTCTCGGCTTGGCTCCTCTACATCTGCTAGGGTCGCCTTCCAGCGTTCGGCTGAGTTGGACAAGAGCTACATCCCACGTGTGCTGGGCTTCTTCTCTCGCGCGCTTTCCCTATTTCCTACTGGCTCCAGAGACAGCGAGGGACGGTGAAGGGAGTGAACAACAACGATAGAAAGATGAAGAGACAAGGTGGAAAAAGCGAAGCAAGAAGAGGAGGTGATGAGACATGGGATGTTGTCTTCTTATTATCTTCCCGCAGGCAACGCGCTCTTCCCAGCTGAAGAAGAGAAGGATGCCGATGATTATCTAAGGCTGAATCGAGCTCAGAGAGTTTGAGCCAGACAAGGAAAGAAGAAACGCACTGCAAGTGCAGCTGGCTATCCCTACCTTTCTAGCTCCTGAATGCGTGATTATATGCGGTATGTTAGAGGGATTCTGAGGATTGACTAAGGCTGAACGGAGCTCACAGCTCGTGAGGCAGACAGAGACGAACGCAGTATTGACGACTACCTTTCCAGCTCTTCCTTTAATGCTTGATAATTCTAAAGGATGCCGAGAATTATTCCAGGCTGAACGGAGCCTCACAGCTCCCAAAAAAAGACGAGGCAACCAACCTCTTCTGGGGATACCCGTGAGATGATATCCGCCTGCTCTGCTGTATCTTGGAAGACCTTTCAAAAGACCTTCTCACCCAGAGGTCGATGCTGCACTGTGATACACCAAAAAACAATGAAGCGGCAACGCTATCGGAATTCCTCGAAGGAAGAGAGTCGTCTGGAGGAGGAAGAATCTGAGCTTGACTCTATTGGTCTTTACCCGATAGGCTGCTATTAATAGGATTGAGAAGGTTCTACCGCGAGGAATGGCTCGAAGGCCGGACTGAATCAGAGTCGTATGACAAGCAAATAATATGCATTCATTGGGTTTACACGTCACTAATAATGAAGGACCTAGCGCACAATGTGCCGGATATACTTGAGGGCCAAGTAGCATAAAAGGAAAGTAGAACACCACTCGATCATGAGAACGCCCATGTTACGAAGGGTAATGTCCGCGTCAAAGCCAAAGTTCTTCTCAACAAAGGCCTGGACAGTGACAACCTCCTTGCCACTCTGTATCTCACGGCAACCAATAGAGCTCCCATCTGAGTTACACTGAGCAAACTGTGAAGCAGAAAGAGCACTGAAAGCGTTGGAAGATGGGGCAATATATGTAATCCAGCGGTACCAAGGCTTCATCTGATTGACCGGTAGAAGGAAACCCGAGAAGATGTTGTAGATGATGGTGATAGCCCCGACAGCAATGTTTGCCACCTTCTCGTTTGGCAGCACTTGGCAGCATAGTTGGCCCACGTAGGTGGCGAGGCCGCCATACAAGAAGTATATCCACAAATACCAGCCATAGTCCGCAGCCGTAGGTGAGAACCCAACCATCCAGTACATGATAGAGACGAAGATGCTGATGTTTACTGCCAGATAGGGCAGCTCCGCAAGGAACAATGCTGCTTGATAGCTGAAGGCCGAGTACATGTTTGCGGCACGCTCCCGATAGTAGACAGCACGCTCCGCGCAAGTAATCTCGATGACCGTCATGAGGTTGAAGACGCCAATGAAGTCCATGATCATGTAGTTCAGAGCCACAGCGGAGTTGACAGCTGACGGAGAGTCAATCTTGATTTGCCAAAAGACGCTACCAAAAAAAAGGCCGAAAAAAGGAAAGAGAATGAGACGAACCAGGTTGTATCGCGGTGTCCGCCAGTACGCCTGAGCAGCTCGTTTAACCGTAAGACGTAGTTGGTAGCTAATGGGAGTGTTTGAGGAAGTAGTAGAGCCAGCACCGCCATCCTCTTCTCCAATGTTCTTCTCTGCTGTGCCGTCAAGCACTTCAGACTGCAATTGCAAGGTAGCCGCAAGCTCCGACTCCATGTTACGCTTAAGGTCACTGGCGTTGTAGACCACAGCATAATCAGTGTCAGTATCCAATTTCTCTCTTCCAACACCGGCACCAATGACTTCTAGCATATAGGTGGCAGGATTAGCATGGGAAGGACAAGGCGACGTTCCGGGAACCGATGCAAAGTACTGGATGATATCGGCACTGCCGTCACCAAGTGGACCAAAGTACACCACATGTCCACCCATCCTCAGAAGCAGCAGGTTATCAAAGGACTCAAAGATCGCGCGAGAGGGCTGGTGGATTGTGCACACCACGGTTCGACCGCTGCTGGCAATGCGCCGAATCACCTCCATGACCATCGTAGCTGCTAGCGCATCCAAGCCGCTGGTCGGCTCATCCAGGAAGAGAATGGAAGGATTCGCAACAAGCTCCACACCAATTGTTAGTCGTTTCCGTTGCTCGACAGTCAAACCGCCCTTGCCCAGCTCTCCGACCATCTTGTTCTCAAGAGGTGTAAGCTCTAGCATCGCCAGAATTTTATCCACAAACGCTAACTTCTGCTCGTCGGATACACCATAGCCTTGACGAAGGCGTGCAGAGAAGACTAAAGCCTCTCTCACAGTGGTCGTCTGGCTGTGAATGTCCATCTGCTCACAATAGGCAGCAAGCTTAGCGAACTGCTTATCATCCTTAGGGACCCTATTAATAAAGATATCCCCACCCATAGTGCCGCCAGTCTTGCGGCCCGCGAGGACATCCATAAGGGTGGTCTTGCCAGCACCCGTTGCACCCATCAATGCGGTCATAGTACCAGGTTTAGCAAAGGCGGATACCCCGTTCAAGAGCCTCTTGGTCCTTCCCTTGTCAATGGGATCAGGAACCTCATAGGTCAGATTCTGCCAGACCAGCGTAGCAGGTATGAACTTTTCCATGTCCCCGTACTCAGCAGCACCACCTTGCTCCAACGTGGAAAGAGAGGTACTTGGTTGCACGATGTTGCCACTGCCATCAGTATGCTGCTGTACTGCTGGAGTATGCTGTCGCCCAGCCCTCAGATGCTGCGCGAACTCCTTCTCATGTACGGCAATGACTCTTTTGGTTGGCTTGGTATAGCGAATCTTGTGCAAAGCCACCGTCGCCAGGCACGTGAACAGAATGAAGTAACCAAGCAGCACTCCCAGTCCACCCCAAATGAGCTCCTCACGCTTGACGACTTGGTAAGTGTCAAGCCAGTAATCCGTGTCCTGTCCTGGGAGAGGGTAACCACCTCCTCCAGACCCATCCGAAATGTAGCGGTCGCTGTAGAATTCATTAAGAACCAATATTCTAAGAGTCCATCCAAGAGGGTTGATCCAGAAGAACCACTTCCACCACGGAGGAATTAGGTCGGGAAAGATGATGTTGCCTGAGAAAGTCAAAAACATCACCACAGACACAGCATCCAAGCACTGCGCGATCACAATCTGTGGCGACACTGCTCCAAGTAACATCATATACGCCCCAATGGCATGCTGGTAAGCAACCAGGGCCAAGATGAAGATGAAGAAGGCGTAAGCACTTGGTGCCAGACCAGCCATCCAGTACATCGATATGCCCAGGACAAGAGCGACCATAAGGTTGACAGGGACCCAGACCAATGTGTAAGCTATACCGTAAGATGAAGTGCGATAGAAGTTTCGCGGCCGTTGCTTATAGAAGACGCGGCGTAAGTCCAGAGTCAGTGGAATCTGCTGCCACGCTTGCCGTTGAAGAATGGCAGCACTAAAGAAAAGCATGCGGAAGTAGAGCTTGGGGTTGATGTCAAAGTAGAGAATGCCGACGCCGAGACCAACAATCAGTGCCTCCAAGAACTTGCCAATCATGAGCGGCCGGTCACGATAAGTAAGCTTGGCTTGCCTCTGGGTCAGAATCCATGTACTTTTAAAGAAGTCAAGGACAAAAGGACTCTCATCCTTCGTTTTGACAATAGACGCGTGCATCTCTAGCTTCTTGCGATTCTCTGTCTTCTCGACATCCATATCGTGCAAGAACCCCTGTTGGAGCTGCGTGGCCATAGTCCGGGCGTAAGTTGATTCCTTGAAGGCAGCAGCGAACTCTGCCGAAGTTTTCGGAGCCTCGGAGGCAGCTCCTGGCATGACGTAGCGCTGGCGTTGTTCCGTAGTTAACATCAAGAAGAACTCAGCGACATCGCAGTTGGCAGGGCAAAGGTATCCCAAGGACTCGAAGTATTCCAACGCTTCCTTCGTGGGACCGTGGTAGATGATGTGTCCTCTGTCAAGGAGAATGAGCTGGTCGAACAAATCGACCACCTCGGGTGGGGGCTGGAGAAGGGCCACGAGCACCGTACCATGCAGCTCCTTGGCCCACGTCTTCATTCCCTTGATAATGTCGAACGTAGCTGCGCTATCAAGGCCAGTAGAGATCTCGTCACAGAGAAAGACACTTTGATGACCAACCATAATCTCGCCGATGGTCACTCGCTTCCTCTCCCCGCCTGACACACCTCGCAGCAGCTCGTTGCCGACGACGGTGTTAGCGCACACGTTCAAGCCCAACAAGTACATGATGAGTTCAGCACGCTTCTCTGCCAAGTTCCGCAGCTCCTCAGTAGGCTGACTAGAAGGCAGGCCGTTGAGGCACTTGTCGGCGAACTCGATCGTCTCCCGCACCGTCAGAGTTGGAGCATGGACGTCGATTTGATCGATGAGACCAACGATCTTGTCAACATCCACTGCACTGGCATCCAGCCCATTGTATTGAACCGTACCCTCCAGACGGCTCTGCTTGGTGCTCTCCAGCTTGCCTGCGATGGCACGGAGAAACGAGGACTTGCCTGAGCCTGGCCCTCCAAGTACCAGAGTCGTGGAGCCAGGAGGAATGACACCGCTGAGGTCGTTCAGGATGGTCTTGGTGAAGGAACGGTCACGGGAAAAGGCTCCAGAGACGTGAGTACCGATAGACTCTCCCTGATGCTTCGTGATAGGGACATCGGCTGTATATCGAAGCTTCTGGAAGCGCAGCTCTGTAGAGGGCATTCGTCGTCGGTAGAGCTCGAACAGCGCCTTGTATTTCGAGTAGAATCGGTCCAGACCTCCCTTCATCATTGTCTCTACGGTCTCGGTGTCAATCTCGCTCAGCCGCTCATCGTCATGGAGCTTGAAGCCGCCGCGGAGGCTGTCAACGACCTTATGAATAGATCGCTGAATAGACTCGGCAAAGCCATGATGAGAAGAAGCGCTGCGAGGAGTGTCCTTATGGCTGCCTCCTTGTAGCGCTATCTTAGCATCAAGCATCTGGTCGCTGGGCTTCGGCGTGAGGGCCAGTCCAGTTTCATCTTGAAGGCCCCTCAAGGCTGGCCGGCTGCGATCGGCGCCGCCGCCACCGCCCGAAGACTCGGCGGCCATCTTTTGAGACGTTGATCAGGGTACAAAGGTTGGAGCTGCTGTTGTTGTTGTTCCCGGCCGTCGCAGTCCGTCCAAGGCAAGAGAAGATTGATTTGTGATTGAAAGGAACTGCTGTCGGCCGACCACCACCTCCGCTGGTGCCTCAAATGGTTCACTAGAAAATCCTAGCTGGGTGGTGGCAGGAAGAGCACAGAAGCGATGCGCTTCTCCTCTTCTCTTGATCTTTCTAGCACCCACTGCTGGCCTACCTACACTTGCATCTAGTGCTCTGCGCCTACTCCTCTCCTCTCCTTGCCACCACGAAGCTCTCACTATCTCTAGCTTATCAACAAAAAAAAGAACAGCGCTATTATAGCGCTGGCTGGCTGTGTTCATCAACAAAAACTAGCAGAGGTTGAGAAGAGAGTTCTAGGGTGATCCTGTCTCGTCTAACCTAGAACCTTTCCTTCTTCCGATCAGCCTGACTCTTCGCTTCTCGCTTCCACTACCGGCCACCACATTTCCCGTTCGATTTCCTCCCTTCATTTACTGGCTTTGCCTCTGCTGCTTCCAGGTACTCTTCCTTAATCAAACAAAAGATATCTCTATTATTAGTGTTCATAAGCCTCTTGCCTCTACTGCCTCCTCCAGAAGGCGCGAGCAGTAGTAGTAACGCATCTGCTGCTTCTTTGCCTAGGGTTCAGGGTGGGAGGAAGATATCAACAACAAGATATCTTCTATGTTGGTCTTCCGTTCGCCCTAGTCTCATCACACCCGTCCAACCGTAGTAGTAGACAGGCAAAAAGGATGGCGAGATCTCTTGCGACAGGTCTGGCCCAAAAGCTGGCTGATCTTCCTGCTTCTCGAAAACCTGAGCCAAGAACCAAGAATGCTTCTTCTTCCCTTCTCGCTGCTGTTATCTTAGGCAGCTGCAGCATAACTGCAGGGGTATGATGGGAAAGAGAAGAAGAAGGAGAGGAGGAAAAAAAGACCAGGAAGAGCCGGGAAGGAGTTGAAAATAAGGACGGAGGCCAGAAGATTCTCTTTCTTCCTATCTCCAAGTAGACAGCCTGTTTGGCATCATCAAACATCAGTCCATTGTTGCCTGCAGAGCCCAAAAAACGCTTTTTCTCCGGTCCTCTCCTCCAACTACTAGCATTTCTATATAAAGAGAAGATATGTGTAAGAGGACATCATCTGTGGATACTAAAGCGTGATGCGTCTTCTATTATCCCCTTCTCTGAGTGCTACGAGGAAGGGAGATAGACAGCTTTAAATCTCCTAGCTGAGCTTTTTACTACTTGCACCTACCTGAAGCCATTGTTACTATTAGTAACAGATCACTAGCTCGAAAGCCGGTCCAGAGAGCGTCAAGTAGGCAAACGATAGCTAGGCTGGATGGGCATGAAAGCGAAGGTAGCTAAGATTTATTCATCAATGTAAAGAAGAGTGCAGAAGCAGAAATCTTCCGGCTTTCGGCTGACGGCGATCAAGCATCTGAAGATTTCCACAAAGGGTGATTTGTTACAGGTCTCACCAGGCGGTTGGGCCGTATTAGATGACGCAGACCACCTTTCGTTCTCTGTAGGAAATGGCAGTGCGTGGTGTCAGAGGCTTGGCAGAGCAGGACTACTATACGCCGCCTCACTGATCCCATCCGCTGGTTGTTCTGGTCACCTTGTTCTTCTCTTCTCCTCTGTCGCCCCTTCCTGCGTGCTGCGGGCTGTATCTTTGATCATGGAAGAGCAGTATATCGCCACAGCAGTCACCTGCTGCCTTCTGCTTGTGTCCCGTTAAACCCATCCGTCCTTTCGATCTTACTACACCCTTTCCCCCCTGTCGTTTGCTGTTGCAAGCAACTGTCCTCTCATCCCCCTCTTCTTCTGTTGTCCCTGTGCTGTCTCAATGGTCAGACCAGCGTTACTGATCATGCTCCTGCACTCTTCGGCAGAGCCTCAAGGATATGGCCATCCTTCATTTGGTTGATAGACCTGATCAGTCAAACCCCCGGCAGTGCTACGGCATAGAGAGCGGGGATAAGAAGAAAGAACAAACTCACTTCCTTGATAGTGTCCCCTCTCTTTCGGATTCAGACCCTCCTCAGGTCCTCAAAGATTTCACATAATTAGCTGAGCCAAAGTGCTGGTGTTGGCGGATATAAAAGCAAGAGGAAGAGAAAGGGTACAATAGAGGACAGAAAACTAAGGGCAATGACAGACAAGAGGAAATTCTCCAAGTAGGAACTATGAGTCCTTATTAGAGATAGGAAGTATACGGAGTAGCTAGGCCGCATGTGTGTGGTGGGTAGGAGAGCTGATTAGCTAATAGCCAAAAGGCCATGAAACCCCCAAAGTCCGTCTCGATCTCACAACACAAACAGCAAAGAGTAACATTATAAGTGTGGGCACCTGCTGGTCGGGTGGGAGACTGTTCAATAGCAAGGAACCAGAGCAGAGAAAGTGAGCTGCCGCGACCTACAAGTACTCTACAATCTGTACCCAAAACACACCTCATTTCCCACAAGCCCACTTACTGGCCACCCACCAGTCCTGATCCTGACCATCCACTCTGGCTTGTGCCCTCACTCTTATTTGGAAGACATGCGCCACCGGCTTGATATTACTACCAAAGATGGGAAAGACAGCAAGCTTGCCTATTATTTGGCGTGCGAGAGATCTTTGAATGCATTCGAGGCATTATAGCAAGAAGGAAAGCCACAGAGCAGCACCACCAACTCAAGGCGTACCATTAGTACAACCACTAACTTAATAAAAGTAAGGCTGACGTCCTCTATCTAGTTCTACCTGTACTCCTCCTAGAGTAGGAAACACTACAAGAGGTGGGTTTGTTTGGGGGTTTGGATGGGTTATGTCTGTTCACCCCGTCACCTTTGTTACAGGAATTGTTATAGTTCACGGTGAAGCTTCCCAAGTTGGCTAGTTTATTTTGGTTCCTAGGTCAGTCAGTTGCTTGGGAGAAATGATTGGACTTTGTGCTTTATTAGACTCTGGTTGAAGGTTGTGTGCAACAGAAACCTACCAGAGTTGAAAGCTCCCTTCTATTATTGCGGTCTATCAGCGATATTTACAAGCGCTCATCAACAGAACCAACACCTTCAAAACAAACTAAATAAACTAGGACCCTTCCTAGACAATCAGTCACTTCTTTCTGTATTGTGAGCAGAGTGAATGACTAGGAAGGGGATTCACTGTGGATTGGTCAGTGTGTGAGTCGTCAGCAGCTGCGCGCGCCACTATTGGGTGGCAGGCATGGAGCTATAAGCCAGGCAGGAGGCAGGAGCCAAACCCTCCTGACTCCTGACTCTCTCTAATTCTATGGAGGCATGGAGCACACAGTTCGCCTAGAAACACAGCACAACCCTTTGGATCTGCTGCCTTTGGACGTCGTACTGGTACAGTTAGTAGTGAAGGTATCCGCGGTATTGATAGGGAGCGTTGCTTGCTTTTTATTGTACTTGGCGAAAGGACAACCAATCCTGCCGCCTCTCTGGTCTGGCTTTTTCTTCTCGAGCGAATAAAATCTGCGAACGAAGAAGTGCATGTCCTCTGTCATAATCTTTGAAGAAAGCGCTTCGCACTGACATCTTTATAAGGAAAGATTTTATAATGCCTAAAAAGAACTAGTTCTCAGGGTAGGCACGAGGTAACATCCCATAATATGTATGTTCCGTGCCTAGCCCTAACAACGCGCCTTCAGCGCTCCCTGAAGGAGATCTGTGGATAGCTGCTGGGATGGGATAAATACACTACAAGTACTCGTATTACAGGCACGAGAGTAATGTGAGGAGTGATAATAATAAGCGCGTTTTTAGAGCTGCACCAGCCGAAGCAAGCACAGCAATAGCTCTATTGAGTGCTGTCAGTACATTTCGCTGGACATTATACTACGCATCCAACTCCATAGTGGCATTCAAAGGCTGCTTCCATCGACATTTACTATTTTCCAACCAGGACAGGTTGGTTGCCAGCTCTATGTTTTCTAGAGCTTCAAGTTGAGTGGGTAAGAGGATAGGCTCTCTCGTACCTCAGTCTCCGCCATGAGTTGCCATGCCCCAAATGAGCTAGACTCTATGGCTTCTAATAAGCGCTAACATGTTGTTCCTTCCAAGCCGTGACGTGCGAAGAAATCGTGAACGAAGTGGCTAAGAAGAATGACTATGTGCGCAATAAGACGAAGTATTTAATAAGTGGCCTATCTTCTCTACCTTCAAGAGCTATAATAATGCTCTGTAGCCTGTATGACTCCATCGATGCGCCCGAAAAAAGGAGCAGATTGCGTATAGACGGCTAAATATTACAGTCTAAATATTACAGTCTTATAATATAATGGGCGGATCTACCTACATCCAGGAGTTTCTGCTACATCTGCCACCATTTCTTCTTCGACTGCTGCAGGTTAAACTTCCGCATCTGCTCTGCGAACTGCTCCGCGGTGTCTTTCATCTGCTCTGTCTTCTCCAGCACATTTTGAATCTTCTCTCCGCGCTCTTGGACTCGCTGTGCAAGGTGAATGAGACAAGTGAACCACTAAGTAGAGCTCACGAGTCGGACTAGCTTATAAGGCCCGCTTTCTCCATGAGGCTCTTCTACTACGCGACGACCGCCTACCCCCTTTCTTTGAATTTACCTGCGTGATCTCCCCCATTGTATTGATGATGTCACCAATGCCGCCTTGAATCTCTTTTTCGTCCCGATCGATAGCCTTTCTCTCTTGAGGTGCGGCAGCTCTCTCCCCAAAAAGCATATGCCGGTTGATGTCGTCGGCGGACGCGTTGAAGAGCTAGTAGGACAAGAGGTTAGGGAGGTAGAGGCCAATATTTAACCGAATGTACAGACAGAAGATGAAGGTGAGGACTAAGTCCTTGACAGGTAGAGAGGGGACAGGATAAGAAGCTTGTGGCACACCGTGGCAAATAATGGCAGACATCAGGCACAACTCCAGCCTACCTCAATCACTTCCTTTGCCGTAGCTGTGCTTTTGGAGGATTTCTTCAGGCTGTTTAGGATTGTTGACATCCCTCTTCCCCCTGCCGGGTTCTTTGGAGACTCTTTCCTAAAGGATGGCAACACATTGTTAGACGAGTGTCTCCTGCAAAAGTTGCAATGAGGCTAGACAGTGCAGTCGGGACGGTCTTCACAAATAATTCTAAATGCGAGGCAGCCATGACCAAGGTGTTCCCTATTACCGTTCCGTTCCTTCAGCCGTCGTCTGCTGAACGCTAAGCTGCTTCTTGGACTTCCAACCGTCAAGCAACACCTGATAGAAGTCACCATACACTCTCTCATGCACAGAAGAGGCTAGTAGGGTAGCTCGCTTAATGGACTTATCAGCCCAATAAAAGAGCTCATGATTGGCAGCGGTGATAGTCTGGATGCTTATGTCACCCTCGACGGCTGAGTCCATAGAGCCGGACCACACCTCGCGCAAGTTAGGCAAGTCGAAGAGATTGATTCTCCCTGATTGCTCTACACACAGGACGCAATTGATCCGCCTAGATTCAAGCAATGGAGACGGGCGGAGATTGAGCAGGAAGACGTCAAGGTCAAGGCATCGACAGGCGGGAACATAGATGTTGGGTTCCATGCTTGTTGAAATGCAAATCTTCACAACTAGACGGCAGGGGCCATGGACAAAAGTATTGATAATGCACCTACCGCCCCTCAATGCAGAGCTCTTGTAACGCCGAATAGATAATGGAGGATGATACTGTCGTCTGACAAACCGTGTCACAGCAGAGAACTTCCTCATTGTTCTCCCCTAATCGAAAGGGTAAGACACGAACGCTGATCACTCTGCCTGTAACCAACAAGAAGTACTGTGGTCTTTGCATCCGCTTTGGCAAATGAAGCCCTAGTGAAGCTGCACAGCATACGTTCAGCAGTAAGGACAGAGAAGTGTTAAATCTCCGACTATATCGCTAGGAAGGGACCAACCAAGAAGGAGGAACACCCAAGAGGAGCCATCGTCCCAACGAACAGATACGCGATACGGGCAGTCTGTTCGCCTCAGCTGGTGCTGGAAGCAAAGTAAACAGGACAAGTACGCGACGCGGCAAAGAAGGGAGAATTCCAAATTTTACAGGACAGCGATGGACAAATAACCCAGGAGCGACGGAAGCTAAGGAGGTGATACCTGGTAAGATGCCGCTACCGTCAGCAAAACGGACTTTTCGATTACTGCCTGAGCGAGAGGCCAGCCACGGGGTGACCTCAGCCGGACTTTTCTTGCTCACATCGTCTCCATCTAAGCCCACTATAACATAGCCACGCCTCACCTCCCCGCTCTTCTGCAAGACACTTAAAGAGCCATCTGGAAGAGGATAGAAGGAATCTATGATGCATAGAGGGGCACCTGGGACAAGCCGGATGCCCAATGGACCAGCTGGGACTTCTATTTCGACCTGATGCGCCGAGGAGAAGTCAAGTAGTGGTAGGACCGAATCCATCGTTCCTTTGTCATGGCGTGCTTCAGAGAAATCAGCGTCCTGGAGCCAATCTTTGTCTTAGATTCTACCTAATAAGGACCTAAGTACCCTATAGCGCCGCATTGAGGATAAGGAGAAGGGGTACTGCCTACTTTCTCCCGTCAGCCTCTTCTCTCAATCCGTTCGGCACAATTTGCCACCTAGGTGTTTTTTACCTCTAGTGATGGCCCTGGGCTACCGCGATCTTCTTCCTGAGCTCCTTGGCTCTCGAAATTGCTTTCCTTCTTCAACGTGGGAGACAGTGGTATTTTTTGATCCATGTTCGTCGGAAGGCATTGTACAAGTTTTCCTGATGGATCCAGAAGCGCACAGAGAACCCCTCGCGATTCAAAGAGCTCCTCCACCGGGCTAGAAGCGATTTTCTGTAGCAGAATGTTATCTCGTAGGTCATATAACTCTGTCACCCCAGCACTTTTGACAACCACCGCCACGGGGATTGAAGTGTCATCTCGCGGTTCTCCTTCCGAACATTCAGGAAGTGAGAAAGAAGGAACAGAAGCAATAGTAAATCCAACCACAGGTGGAGGTGCATCAACCTCCAGGGACATCTCGAATAAAAGGAGTGAGGATATCGATGTTGATAGGCAAAGAGAACTAACGATTCCTGCCGCATCAGCGGCCAAAGCGAGCTTATAATTCGGTAGCACGCCGATCTGGCGGATAGGCGACTGGTGAGAATTGTTGACTGCTAGCAACTCGAAGCGATAGGTGCCTGTATAACATTTGGGACAATTGTAAGCACTCGTAAATAGAGTCTGACAGTGAAGAGAATCATCTCAAGACTTATTGGTATGGACTTGAGTTCCTACCTCCTAACCGAGCTCCGAACACCGCAATGCAACCATTCTCAAAACCCAGTGCCAAGGTGCCAGTGATAAGGCACATGGTAGCAGCCGAGAAGGTAGAAGGCCAGGTATAATCCTCATAGGCGCCGCCTTCCTTCGAGGTGGAGCTACTCAAAAGCAACTCAAGAACGTTAAAAGAGTAGAGAAGAGTAAGACTGGCTCCTCCTGGTACCGACGTAGAGGACGGATAGGTTATGGCAAGGGAGATTTTGCCCTCCTTCTGTCCCAGGAGAAGAAGGGTGAAGGAAAGGTGTTCCTCCTTACTCTCCCTAAGGAATTGGAGTAAATGCTGGGACTCCAATGTACTCGATAGGACCTGACAGGATGGACGGTCAGGCAAGTAGCCGGCCCTATGTGAGACAACCTCGCTGTGAAGTATATCTGAAATACTAAGTAGATAAGCACAAGCGCGAGACAGACTTTACTATTACGGCAATGGGAGAATGGGGGACTTAGGAGCCTAGCTACTCTTTCTACCTGAGACGTCAAAGGTCCGCCTGACTGTTCAATACCTTCATCATATAGCAGTCCAACAAGTGCACGTAGCTCATTTCCATTGACAGACTGGGCCTCGAGTACCACACCGTCAGAGCTACCAAAATCTACCTCACAGCGTCGGGGAGAAGGGAAAAGCTGAGGAGAAGAACTAGCCTCGCATTGAAGCATCCCTTCTATGGGATAGATGAAAAGGCCAGGATACTCTCCTTCCATTGGATTCCCTTGTAAACAAACAATATCTGTCGGGAGCTTATGCTCTGCCACAGTTCGAGTTCCCATTCGGCAAGAGCATAATAGGCCAAGTTTTTCCAAACGGTGAAAAGAAGCAGCAGAAAGGTTAGAGGAATAACCGTGTTGATACTATGGGCATCAGGGGCAATACGTAGAATTTGAGTGGTATAAGACACAGTGGAAAGAATGTCGAATGGACGCAGAATGTAGCCTTAGGACGCAACAGGTGATGATGGGATGTCTAATGTGGAGCCTGTATCTTCTCCTGGCAACTTGCAAGAACCCAAAATACCTACCTTCACTATAGGCAAGAGACAGAGCAAGGAGTCTGAGCTTGGAAAGCACTGGAAGGAAACATACAGGTTGAAATTGGCTGGGACTTAGAGCTCTGCTTGACAGTGACAAGTAGAAGGGATGGATTGTTACTCAGCAGGATGCGGCGTTTGCAGAACATAGTTATCGAGCAGCAGCAACCGTAGCATTAATGGACACAGCACTTCATCCACGGGTAAGTCTCACTTTTCGCCTTTCAGAAGAGCTCCCAGGCCCTTCTCCTTCTTGGGGCCTCCACCCATACAAGCAAGTATTGTGATCCCTGACGAACAGCCAGCCGCGTTTCCACCTGCAATGACCAGAATGCCTACGGTCCGACAAAGGCAGAGTGAGTTTAAGGTTACCAAGAAGCCCGAGAGCACATACAGGTCAAAAAGCAATTGCAGAGCTGGAGGGTTACTTAAGTCAGGCAGCACTGCAATTCCGAAGCATATCTTGGACTTCCACTTCTTTTTTCTATCATAGGGTGGCTGTTCTCACCTTCGTCGTCACCCTCCCCTTCGTCCTGAGCCTTATCTCGCTGTAGCCAGCATACCGACAGGATCGCTTCCCGAGGTGCGGTGGAGATTGCTCCATCCTCTAAAGGAAGCAGGCCCCGAACGCCAGTGGCTTTTTCAGTATGAAAGATAAAGAAGGAACCATCGTTGTAACCCGCTATGATATGCTCGGCAGTGGGACTCCAACTCAGGGTAACCAGAGCACGAACTACAAGGTTGAAATACCGATTAGTACAAGTGCAGGATAGACTCTGCTTTCCTTCTCTTTCGCACACCATGTAGACATACTCTGTGCAACCCTCTTGCTCCTTCCCTCTTTCCTTCCAATCTTCTCACCACAATGTCGTATTTCAGTCCCTCTTACCCTGGCTCGAGCTCCCATCTGACGCTGAATAACTGCGCACCACTTCTCGCTTCTTTAGATCCCAAAGAAAGATTCCACCATATTCGTAGCCAAGAAGCAGCCTGCCGGTTGCGGTTGGATGGTCCGCCACATCTATAATGAAGTCCGGTTGGTTTGTAATCTGGCACACTTCTGGCAAACCAACATCACTTAGGGACACTCCATATGCGCTAATTTGGCAGGTGACAACATTTAGCATCTAGCGGCCACAGAGAGGACAAGCCAGGTGTGAGCAAGCAGATTTTCTTGTCGACAAGCTGTGCAAGCTTTGGCAGATGTCTACAAGTCTTCTTTCTCTTTGTGCAAGCTTTGGCAGAAGTCTACAAGTCTTCTTTCACTTTTTCGGCCGTCCTCCTCGTTCTCCCGTCTCCAAATGTCCTCCGTCGTCAAAGTCTATGCCTTCCTACCACTCTGCATCTTGATGTCCCCGCAGGAGACTTTCTACTCTCCTAAACAGATACTTACCTGCAGAGTTCCATCGTCAAGGGCAATGAAGACGTAGGGCAGCAAACTGGATGCCTTCAGAGCGGTCACGCGACAAGTGGTCCATCTAGAAGGGAAGAAAGGACATGGAGTCAACAACAAAGATTGGCGAATAGAAGTGTGACGTGAGAGGTGGGCACAGTGGTGGCATTAGACATACCAAAGGGTAGCGAAAGATGAGGGAGGCATGGGCAGAGGAGGATAAACGAGGCTGAAGAGCCCTCAGAACGAATGAAGGCCTACTGCCTCAAGTAGCAAGTTTAGTCTGCTCCTCTTGTCTCTGAGGCACCAATACTCTTACGTCGCGGGTAATAAGGCCTTCAAATACTCGTTAGACCCCTCGGCAGCTCTTCGTACATCCCAAATAGCCAAGCTTGAGTCCGCAGATACGCTGACAAGGTATTCATAGCCACTCACGAACGTCAGGAAGAGAATGCCTCCACCTGCGCTTCTCTGTCCTTCTCTTTCCCCTTTTAGCTCCAGCTCTAGACCATGCGGGCCGTAAAGTTTGATCTGCCCGAGAGCTGAGCCAACAGCTACGTGCGGACTATTCGTGGCGCAAGCAACAGCCTGACAGATCCGTTTACAAAGGACTAAAGTTAGATTCTACAGAGGTCGGACAAGGAAAGAGGCTAAAACAAACAGAAGGCACTTAAAGAGGAAGGAAGGAACAGCGAAAGAATGGGACAGCTGAAGGGCAAAGGAGCATGAGAAGGAGGGAAGCTAAGGTATAGAGCGAGTGATGAAGATAGATACATCAGACCCAACACCGGCGGAGGTCTAAGACATTGATAGGATACGGAAGTGAGAGAGAGAGAGGATTGCTTGCCTTTGAGTTCAAGGGAATGCCGTGACTGCCACGATGCTTCAGTTCGAAAATGTCCGAGGGATACTCCGCTGCGTGGTTAGTGGCAAGCTGCGAGCTGCCTCGAGCTCTGGACCCTGAGGCGTTATTCCCCATCGGCTGAAGGGAAGGCAAGAAGCAGCAATGAGGGAAGAGACTGGAGGGACAGTTAGGTACAAAGCGCCTACCTCACGGGTCGTCCTATGGACCTTAAGAGACAGGAAAGAGGACTAGATGATTTGGCTAGTCTCTAAACCTGACCACGACACCTGCGGCATTTACCAATCCACTGTCTCTTCAAGGCAGGAGCTTCCTCTTTGAGGCTCTTGTCTTCGATCCTTCGCTTCCTCTCTCCGCCGTGGTGTAGCGACAGAGGAGAGACTGCAAGAGTTGTGATCGGTTATACTATTTAGTGCCTTGGCGGAAAGATGAAGAGACAGCTACTCGAAGCAAGAGGAACGAGGGAATGAAGAGCTGGGAGCGATGGAGGAAGGGAGGTAGGATCGAGAACGAGGCATGAGAAAGAAAAGACAGAAATACAAAGACGAAGTGAATGGGAGAGAGAGAATTGAAAGAGAGAGAGGGAGAAATTAGGAAAAAGAGAGGAACGAGTGTCAAAAGAGGGCAAAAAGAGTTGCAGGAAAAAGAGAGAGAGAGAGAGAGAGAGGGACAGAGAGAGAGAGAGAGAAGAGAAAGAGAGAGAGACAGAGAGAGGTAGTAGAACTGTGATGCAGGTTTCCTGCTGATGAGTTATTAGCAGCAGTACCCTTTCGCCCAGAGGCTACTACTACTACGTAGGCTCTGCGTAAGGTACTTAGTCAATCCCGCGTTGGACTGATATTATTACTGACCTGACCAGTCTGTGCTGCAGCCAAGCAGCCAAGCGCTCAGGGAGCGGAGAGCTCGGTCCGGACGCTGATGAGGAGGAGGACGAGGTGACAAGAAGGATGGTGGCGCAGGCCAGCAGGCAGGCAAAGAGGATAGCGGAAGTGTGAGAGGTGCGAGAAAGCGGCATAGCAACATGAGAGATTGAGAGAAAGGCCAGGTGAATAGCAGAGAGATACGCACAGGAGATCATAGGAGGGCAATGTCGTTACCACCCCGAATATCTTGGCGTGGTGAGAGATGAGAAGAAATAACCGGACCGGGTGAGAACAAAAACGATGAAGGCGTGACAGGTCGAGATGATGAGGGTGATTCAGAGCTGAACAGGAGTTAGTGGCCTACCTTCTGACAACAGAAAACACCTTGAGTGGGCATAGGCCTCTCTGATGATTACTATTCCTTTCATGGTGGTGCCTGGTCACTTGTCGTCTTAGGGCCGCGTTAGACAGTGTGTTGGTGCTTGGATGAGATGTATATACCATCGGACAAACCAGTAGGATTCTGAAGTCCGTCTACCGTGAGGAGGAAATGGTCACCGCTACACTGATTGGAAGTAGCCACTAGAATAGTGCTTATGTTCGCCTTCCTACATCGGCATCACCGCCTTAGCCAGAACGTAATCCGCTTCTATATAGATGGTTAGAGCATGCAAGAAAGGATGATTTGCCACGCTGCGATGATTTGCGCGAACAAGTTTACCGTCCTTGATACCTCGTGTTGCCGGTTAATAGACGTCGCTTGGACTTAGCTAGATATGAGATATCAGATAAAAGAATGAGAAGAAGCGAGGTATAGGAACCGCGACTTTGGTGCAGCAACCCTTTGAAAGAGAGAAGACAATAGGCCGCGCAGTTCTGCCCAGGCCAGGATAGTGATCGAGAAAGTGAAGATCGGGACAGAGAATATGAGATCAGGCCAGACAGTTGGATAGTCAAGCGCCACAGCTTATATATATTTAACACTAATTAGACAGAGAAGGAAGTCCAGGTTACAGAGCACATGATGCTGTCGTTCTCTAGCTGTGGTCCGGAGCTGCGGTTCCTTGTATAGCGACGTCTTTTAAATCTGATAGCCTACTTAGACAGAGATGGAAGTCCAGGTTACATAGCGAGCGGTGCTGTCTTTTCACTAGCTATGGTTGGAGCTGCGGTTCCTTGGATAACGGTGTCTCAAAGATCTGATAGCCACCTGGAGGAGGGGCCCCTGGACCTCCCATTTGTCTGTGTGCCTGTACACTGGCGCGGTAGCGCATCTCCCGCTCTCTGATGTCTTCCTTCCGTAGCCTGCGCCGCAGGAAGAGCATAGCATAGAGCTTATCGCCCAAATAGGTTACCAGGTAGGCAGCGGAGCCAATAAGGCGCCAGACGTTAAAGGCACCAATAACGACGTAAAGGACCGTCAGGTAGCTATTGGCATCAACATAGAGCTGCACGCCGAAGACAAAGGCCATGTTGGAGAGAAGCCAGAGGAAAAGAAGCTTCAGTCGAAAGCCGTTAAACTGCTTCTCTAGCATGTCCTTCTCCGCAGCCTCCTTCCTTGCCTTTTCTTCTGCTGCCTTCTGAGCAGCCACAACGTCCTCATAAGTACCTTTCTTGTCCCCAGCTTTCGGACCATGCCCTCCACCACTTTCTAGACCCTTCGTACCCCACGAGAGGTCGTGAAGGTTGCAGAAAGAGTACACGTTGAGAATGTTGATCATCGTGGGCAACATGGCGAAGTACTGGAGGATCGTCATGAAGATGTGGTGAACCTCACAATGTAGTGCGGCAGCTATAAAGTACACGCCCACAATCGCGATGGCGAAGACGATAGTAAAGGTTGAAAATGTGTCCTGAAAAATGAATATCAAAGTTGCGACCACGAAAGCCACCGCCATCACTAGGCCAAAGTACGCCGCAGCCACCGTGTATATCCAGGGGATGTGCTTAGGCTTGTTTCCAAGCCCGGCCAAGATCTGGAGAAGGAAGATCACGGCGTATGAGAACTGGAAGAGATTGGAAATCAGGTCTTTCCATTTGGTAGGAAACTCATCCACCTTCATAAACTCTGGGTAGCTGTTGTTATACATCGCGCGAATGACCACGAAGTAGATCGCCAGGTAAAAGTTACCCACCAAGAGCCAGTTCAGTAGCACAGTGATGCAGTTGTAGGTGTACTGAACCATGAAGGCCGCCTTCCGGAAGTAGCTGTGCCCACTCTCAGAGTAGATTCGTCCCCAAAAGGCCACAGTGTACAGGATAGCAAAGAAAGAGCCATTCAGCCATCGGCGTCGCTGGCCAATGAGAGCCACTAGATTAGTAGGTACATCCGTTCGTGCTATAGCATTCTTCACATAGTGTAGGGTCCACTTGCAGTTTGCCTTTGCCACGATCTCAAAACAGAGAATACGATCCTCTGCCAGGTACATGTTACCTTGGAAGGGTCCCAACTCTTTCATTGACGTGGTCAATGACTTGAAGTACGCCCGAAGCGGCTCTCCCCTAATGGCTTCGTATCTATAGGCAGAGAAGGCTCCTGGCAAGACACTGATGAAGCCGAAGACGCTTTCCATAGACTTATCCAGAATGTTAGAGACCTTATATTCATAGTGCTGCGCGGCGATCACGAAGTTGCATAAGTTGGGGATGGGCCTGTCGACTGCAATTTCACCGCACACGCCTCCAATCTTAGGGTTCCCCTCCATAGCCGCTAGCAACCTGTAGAAGGCTGATTTAGTCGGCATCGTGCCCACATCCAGAAGGATTGTATACTTCGGCATCACTTGCTCCGCAAAAGCGTTAAAGTACCACTCATGGGAATTCAGCTTGCCTCCATTATACTCCTTAAGAGCAAACACGACTTGTAGGGGAGGGTAGCGCTCATTTTTCTCCTCTATCCTCACCCCACCGCCAACGCCTCTGGAAACCTTATGATGCAACAGCTGCATGCTGTACTCAAACAGGTGCATTTGAACATCGGTGCCGACTGAGTTAATGGTCATGGCCTCCTCGTCAAAAGCACCAGTCTTGTTGAGCCATGATAATGTGCCTTTGTTTGCCTTGGTCCTGCCGTCGGACACGATACAGACCAAGACGTTCTGCCACGCATTATCGTCCTGGTAACCAGGGAGCTTCATCTGCTGAATATACTGGACATTGTTCGCAACCTTACGAAGCGTGAACGCCAGTTCATTTTCATCCTCATTGTACATTGTAATAACCACCATAAGCTTTGGTCTGCGTCCATATTGAATCGTTTTCAACACGTAACCATCACGGGTGAAGTCATCCACTCTTTTTGTAGAGACTGCTGTGTAGTACATTGTCCTAAACTCCAAAGTATCCGTCGGCAGAACCGGGGCATGCACCGAAGGTGAGAGACGATGGATGACATCGGCGGCGACGCAGCGGCCCATTCTCCGCGGCACTGGGCCCATTCGGCCATTATCTGTCCAGTTGGCAAGGGCTTCAGTCCATCCTAGTACGTCCATTGCCTTTTGATGGAGTCTGCAGGGGGAAGGACATGAGATTCTGCACACTAGGAAACAACTAAACAATGGGACGAAGACACCTACAGGTTTCTGACATGCTGATCTGGTTCCTGCTCTCCTACTCGAGTAAGCATTTCCCCTGCGTCAAGGAAGTGGCGCATCGCCGCTGCAAAACGACGGTCTTCCTCTGCTTCTACACCGGCATTAATAAGACGAAAAGCCTCCTCAGTAGAGTCGGGGGTGTCAGGAAGGACCATGGACTGTGTCTTCATTGCAAAAGAAGAGATATTCTCTGAGAATTCTTGGTGTCCTGGAGGGAACTGTCTGCCGTACAAACTCCTTTGCTGCGAATTAGGGCTGCCGGCCTCTTGCCAGCTAGCCTGGTGCTCCGGAGGATTGTACATCGTGCCTATGAACTAAAGGTACAGATCCTGGACGAATCTAACCCCTAATCGATTGCTCTCGGGGTGTCTCTATCGCCGCCGACTAGTACTTTTCCTTGGGCAAGCCAAATGAATTATGGCCAAGTTCTCTGGCGTTGGAAACACTTCCAACGACCGCAGTCTGCGGGGAACGGGAGCGCTTGTGAAAACTGCGCTCTTTTGCAGAATCTGCGGATTGCTCTTTTGTCGTTGCTCTGGTCCTTGTTGCTGTGTGACTCAGGCACTCCTTGCTGCTGTAGCTTCTGGCGTTTTGAAGACTTCCCTCTGCTGGCTGGCGACTGTGGGCTAACTAAAATAGCCTCCTCCGTGCGATGACGGCTGCTCCACGGCCGGGGAAAACGAGCCGCTGTTGACAGCTCCACAAGCCCATCATCCCTAGACTCCACCTCTGATCTTACTCACATACTGCCTCTATACTGATCCTCTGACTCTCCTATGCTGTATCTCAGGAACGTAAAGGGCGTCATTATAGCTTTGGAAAGTTACTCTGTTTCACTCATTGCATATCTTGGGCTCGCTCTGTCTGCCGTCTATCCGTTCCTACGCAGCCTCACCTTCCTCCCTCCTCTCTCATGGCTCTTCATCAATCACCATCCTCTATCACTGAAACCTACGAACGAAAAAGCCCCACAGCTGAAAGAAACAAAAGGAGATAGATAAGGAATAGACATTCTCATCCTTTCATTTCCTTTAGTTTCTTTCAGAGAAGTTTCAGAGAGTTGGGATCTTCTGCTTCTTTGTCGGCCAACTTTGACTACCGACACATGGTGGGTGGGCTCCTTTGCATCTGCATTAGACAGTACTTCACCATTGGGATGGGTGGGCCTCTGTAGAGCTATACGTTTGGGGGACGCCATGGCCAAGAAATGCAAAGAGCCGCGGGTGGATGGTCCCTCCCATCCACCTGTCTGACTTCCTTGCATAACCGCTACTCAACACAAGACAGTCCGCTTTCTTGATAGAGGCTAACAATCAATGTTCTAAAGCCCATCACAGTGCCTGCTCCTTTATTGGTCGATACTGAGGACTGAGGTCAGCAGCCTCAGCCAATCCGATCGCGAGAATCAGTCCTACTTCACCCAGAAATAGTCGCATTGTTCAGCAAGAGGTAGGCTTTCTATAGTAGTAGATGGCTTATAGGAAGCCTTTATTACTTGTACTCGCATAATCTTTTTCTGGGTAATAATGGCTAACGTCTCTAGTTCGGTGGAGCTCAGTACCTAAGATGTTCGACAGTAGTTCTACCTGTGCAGCCAAAATCTGGATTGTCAATTAGAGGAACAGAGGATCTTGCAAAGATCAGCTTCCAGGTCCAAAGTAATGATGAGAAAACAGCTTGCGCCACTCTTCATCATGACAGCTCTACGTCTTTTGTTCCCCTTGCGCTGGTACCGACGATGCTATGCTTGTCTGCGGACAACTAGGTAATCAAGTAGTTCTCGAGACCTCGACGGATTGCTATTATTCTCACCAAAGGAGGATGATCGCAACAGCTACACCAAGACAACAATTTCACAAGGACCTCAGAGTGCGACGCAAACAACCACTAGGGCTGCTGCAGTAAGAAGCAGGTACGTTTAAGGGTGCTGCATGATGATGTTAGGGGCGTAAGCACTTCGAATACTCCGTAGTGGTGCAACAACATTGACCGTGTTGGTCTCTTCGCCCTTAAACTCTTTCTAAGTAACAGCGTTCGCTATCAAATTGATGTAATTTAGATAGTTCTAAAACTCTACGTGTCCTTCCATGGCCCTCATTAAAGAGGAAAATTGCTAACAGCACCTTCATGGAAAAGACCTTTCCCTCTGTAGAATACATCACATCTTACCAACCATAACCTTCTCGTACACCAAGAGCATCACTTGGCGTTATTACTTTACTCTTTCTCTCGTCGATGATGAAAGCGCACAATTGATTATTATTGTTTATGTCACTATGGAATCCAACCTGGAGGTAGTAAGACGACAACGAGTAGATAGCGGAGTACGCGGAACGATAGAAACATTGAAGAGTGATGAGATTGTGCAGCTACCCTGAGAACGTCTGTCGCTTAGTTCGGCAATGAAGAAGCTTTATTATAGTTCTCTTACAGGCCTAGAATCAAAAGAGATGATGATATACATATCCCGATGCGCTGAGGTAAAGGTTCTATTGTAGCAGGACGATAGTTCCTACGACAGCAAAAGAAGATAACGCGGGGACATGCGGAGTCGTTATAGTTGGGAAAAAAAGAGAATGAGCCATGCATTCGTCTTCCTGCTCGTGCTTCTTGTTACCCCCATTTTGCTAGCGACTCAAGGGGAAGAAAATGTGCTGTTTCTTAGATCTCGGAGAAGAAGATTGCGTATGAATAACATCTTCTCTGCTGTCGGTCGCCTACAATAAATGCAGGAGCGAGGTCGGAGTGTCTTACTTACGACGTTCTGCTTCTCATCATCATCATCAATAATATCTCGTCATTATTGTGCAGCAGCAAATCACTAAACCAGGCCCTCTCCTCTCTTATAATGAAAATCGGGGAGAACCTTCCATATTTGTCAGCTCTATCTTCTTGTCTCTCATTTCTCTTTACATGCCCTATGCTCATCATCATTAGAATACCTTCTTTCCTCTGGTCATCGTTGTCCTTCGTCCTCTTTATAAAAAGTCAAATAGGATGGTGGCAAAGCACAAAATCACATGTCAGGTTATATATACACAAGCTTTACAGGAACTAACATCGCGAACAACCACAACGCACTGCTTTCGTACTGACCCTGCGACATTTCTTGCGGCCAAAGAGCGGCGGCGGGCCAAGTAATAAAGGCTGGCTAATAATGGGTAAGATAATATTCTACGCTTTCTGATGCCGGACCAGATTTTACTTCGAACTACCGGTTGCTTCATCTTTCTTGCCATCTGCCATCTGTCTCTTCTTCTGACCTCTGACCTTCTTCCCTACTTATTTTTCTATAAAGCTTGTTGCTCTTGGCTTCTTCCGCACTTGAGATCTGCAAGAGTTGCCTATCTCCCAGATTGAGTGGAACAGCCTGGACTGGGCACCATCTTTACTGTCCTGTTCAGTTCTTAATCTCACACACTGGACACCGTGCAGCCTAGTAAAACAGAGTATCGATCGTTCGTTCCGACTCCTGGTCTTATCTGTGCTCACTGCGTGTCAATATGACGGCCAACAAGAAGCAGAAGGTTTTGCTGATTGACAACTATGACTCTTTTACCTATAATTTGATGCAGGTAGGCTTATCTAAGGGTTAAACGCACCTGTCGTCATCAATTCCTGCTGACCGATGACTTTCGGCTAATTTCTTCGGCAGTATATGGCGGAACTTGGGGCAGAAGTCACTGTAAAAAGGAACGATGAGGTGGATGTTGCCTGGTGTGAGGCTTTTCAGCCAGATAGGATCATGATCTCTCCTGGTCCAGGATACCCCAGGGATGCAGGAATATCGAACGATGTTATCAGGGCATTCGCTGGAAAGGTCCCCATCTTTGGAGTTTGTCTAGGTGAGAGTGTTAACAGTCCAATCCTAACTTCAGGGTACAATTTACTTCATGTTGCTGACTGTACCGTGGTCACCCTGAAAAGGTCATCAATGCATGTTTGAGGTCTATGGGGGCACCATCGGCCCTGCGGGTGAAATTATGCACGGCAAAACGTCGGAGATGAAAAATGATGGCAAAGGCGTCTTCAAGGGCCTACCTGCAGTTACGCCAGCTGTGCGATACCATTCACTAGTTGGTCTACCGCATACTCTGCCGCCTGAACTTGAAGTTACGTGCACCAAGAAGGACAGCGACATGATCATGGGCATTAGGCATCGTGTCCATAAGGTAGAAGGGGTGCAGTTTCACCCAGAGAGTATCGCTACAGAGGCTGGGATGCAGATGATCAAAAATTTTCTTGAGATGTGAGAGGTTGAGGTCCAAGCAGCCAAGCCAGGCTATCGCGCTTGCTTTATCCTTCAACCTTTGCCACATCATCATCTGTTATTTATGTGTCATATCTCTTCCAGTTTAGTCTAAGAGCTGGTATAGTCTAACAGTGGCACTTCACACCCAACCAGAAACAGCAGAGCGATGGATCCTTTATAACAAATATGGATGGGAGCCAGGACTATAGAGTCATAAGACCTATTAGCGAAAGAATGAGACTCAGAAGAAGCACCAATCATATATCTCTATGCTTCGCTCTCGACTAGCAGATCCCACTGCTCGCTATCATCCTCCGCATCTGCTATCGTCTGATAGTTCTTCGGCCGGTCCACCCGGAAGAATATTCCTACGGAGCGCGCCCAGATTCAGTCGGGGTATAGCTCAAACCATCACTTCGCCGGCTGTCGTACCTGTGAGGACTAGAAAGAGTCCCACCGCGAACAACGCAATCCGAACGGGAGAGAGAAACTGCCATTCCTGTCATTGCACCATCGGCACTATGTTCGCTCAACACAAATTAACGAAATCTACGCACCTGGAAAAAGAGGAACGGGGACGAGGTGGTGACCAGTACCAGGAGAGCATAGTGCACAGGAATGACAAGGATGGGATCATATTCATGCAGAGCACGGTTGAGATCCCAACGCTAGTAACGTAGCCCAAAAGTTAGTTACCTTCAAGGTATGTCAAGTGGCTTAGCTAGCAGTATACCTGCAAGAGCAATAAGCAGGCACCAACTAGCCCAACCAGCCACGTCTCAAGCCCAAAAGAGCCCCTAAATAGCTTCATCTTAGCGTCGGTCTGAGTAGTCTCGTTAGGCGCAGTCAGCTAAAACCTTCGGCCATGTATCAGCTCCACGAAAATCTTGAGTTGCAGGTTTGCGATGCCACCTAGGAGTCCTCCTACAGAGCTGAAGCATAGCCGACGCACTTCAGATCTCACTCTTTGGGAGGGGCGGGAGAGAGTCAGGCTCGCTTATTTGAACTGTGATAATCAAGGCGTACCTCTCAGCTTTAGATAGCTTTCGCCTCGCAGAGCTTCTGCCATTGTATGCAGGAGTAGGCGAGGCGTACATCTCGGGCCGAAGATGCAAGGACGGCCGCAGAAGACGTCTTCCGCAGTAGAATATGGCGATCAAAAAAAACTTGAAGATCATATCAGTGGCTGACAAACTAAAATAGCTAAGAAAAGATAAACCCCACTCACTGTGACAGCCAAGTAGATGACGAAGGGTTTTTGGTGGAAGTAGGTCCATATCTCTCGGTTAGAATATCCCTGGCGAACATGGACACCCCAGATAACGCAGATTACACAGCCAGCGATGACTAGGGTGTTTCCGAAGGCTCCATATTGGTAGGCGAAGGATTCATGAAGGACTAGTCTGGCTGAAAGGGAGTGCCAGACCAAAGCGAGTCCTTGAAGTGGCGCAATCAGGCTCTGAAGGGTCAACAGGAACATAATTGTGTCTCAGCCGCTGAACATTGTGAGAGTTACTCTAGCAACCTTACCAGCGACGAGAAGAGAAGTGAGATTACGGTTAGTGGTAGATAGAGTCCATAATTGAAGATGATGCCTGAAATGTACAGAGGATTCTTGTAGACGGGTGGCTGCATGTACCAAGAGGGACAGAAAAGCAGGTTAGCTCTGTAGGTAACACCTCATGTAGGTGACTTACCGCTTCCCCAAACCTACAGATAGTGTTCTCGTGCATGATTCGAGCCTTCGTGATAAGCGTCTCACCCAGCGCTGAACATGCAGTCGCGAAGATGATGCAGAGAACGCTGACCCACCACATGCCAATCGATAGCTTCCGAGTCATGCTATCCAGACCATCGTCTATCATAGAACATCATCAGGCATCTACTTTTACCACCCAAACAGCCACATACGAGGGAGAGTATGAAAGAAGAAGGTCTCTTGCCCTGTATATCCCTACCGGGTTGACCTTCGTAGGGCAAAAAGAGGACTGGTTCCATAACTTCGGACATGGCGCTCTTATGACCAAACCGTCTAAAGCTGGGTGGGGACTGGAAAGGTTGTTTGTGCCTTGCTGCGTTGGGCGTTAGTAGCCTTCTTTACGATGCTATCTTTCTAGGAATGGCCTGATTTCATCTAATACTGATTGCCTGTAGGCTATGTTTCTATTCTCCAGGTGCCGCGCCAGGGCAAGCAGCAACGGTAAGCTGCTACGAGTACTTCCAGCGAGAAAGCACTCCGCTATAAGACAGTGTGCTTCTTCTAGACATTCTCGGCATCAGCTAAAGGGAACACGAGGCCTTATTAGGAACACTTCGGGAGTCCGGGACTGATGCATGCATTCCGATAAAGGATATGAAGTTTTGGAGGTTCTTCAGTGCTTCAGGATGCAGGACATAAAGGCTGTTCTCAGAAAGAAGTCTAAAGATCTTCCACTCCTGTTCGTCGTATTCACTTCAAACACACAGTGCAAAGTACTGGATGGCTGTATCACACTAAGGACGAAAGCCCTATCGGTATTACGAATAGGACTTACCTTATTCCGTCATCATGCTAAGGATCTTCATAATAATCATGATACACGCTTCCTCCGGAATAGTATTGCTATTCATTTAGGATCATCATGGGAGTTACAAGTATCATGATGGATTGAGAGGCTGGTCCTGTCAGGCGTGAGGAGCCATCAGACCAGGGCAGTAGAGAGACTTCCTCGTCCTGGTCAAGAGCAGAGAAGGCAGTGAACATACGACGGAGGCTATGCAAACGAGAAGATGGAGATGGAGAGGACCGACGAGCCGGAGACGATGTGAGAAGGAACGTAAGGTAGGGTGGCGGAGAAGCGTGAGAAAGAGCCCGATTAAAGCAAGAATGATTAAGAGCGTAAGCATTACAGCGAGTCAGTTTATCAGAACACGCAGGTTTAGCAGAAGAGATGGAGTTCTGGACGCAATGTCTTTAATGCCTGAGAGCAAAACTCCGTAACCTACCGTAATCTTTTTATGCTGCCTACTCGTGGGCTATACCGGTGACCTCGCGTGACTCGAAACAAAAAGGCTTCATCACAGTCAGCGAGGCAATTCCGACTCTAGTGAGGTCACGTCTGAAGCCCCAAAACATGTTATGCTCTCTGAGGAGTACCATGATTCTGCCATTAGTCTGAGTAACACTCTAAACAGCACTTAATAGCTGTTGTCCTGGACTCTTCTCTGCCGCTCGACGGGGAGCTTCTATCTCAAGATGGCGGATAGCGCGCGGGAAGAAGGCGAAGGCCAAGACTATGACGATGACTTTGCTGACGATGAGTTCACCGAAGAGAAGAACGAGGATGCTAACCCCCAATCGTCACCGTCAGCAGCAGAGACTATCCATCTAGTAGCTCAAGTCCACGGGCCTGCCACTGTTCTTGTGGGCACTGCCATTCATCAGGCCCTTGTTCCCTTTTCGTTGGTCAAACGTAGTCCTGAGGATAAGCCTTTAGACGTCGAAATGAGCTCTGATGCGTTTGGGGAAAGGCAGCAGACCTCTGTAGAACCCTTGCCACGGTCATCTATTCTACAAAGCCTATCAGAGAAGGAGCTCGAGAAAGGAGCAGGAGAGGCAGCTATTCATCAGCTAGCTCAGGTCCATGCCCCAGCAGCCGTACTGGTTGGCTCCGCCATTCATCAAGCGCTGGCGCCCTTTTCAGAAACTTTACTTCCAGGGAAGAATGGACCTATCATTTCGGGATCAGAAGCCCAGCCAACTACTGATGAGGATGGAAGCAGGGATGTACCATTGGAAGTGCCAGTAACCGAGCTTGATACAATAGTCCCCGGGTCAAGCGTAAGTGAGTTGAGACATAGGAATGAAGTGGCAGAAGCATGTCGCCTAGCCCAAGTCCATGCACCGGCGATGATTCTTGTTGGCTCTGCCATTACTGAAGCCCTGAACCCTTTCACCGCTGACGCGAACAAGGACCCGGAACAGAATACCTTCAAGCCAATCCCAACAGGCACTGACGACATCAACACTGGAGGGCAACATACGGATGAATTGGGAAGGAAACAGAAGACAGATGCTGCTGACTTGAAAGGGGCTGAGAATAGAGACGTAGGGGCTGCCATTCAACGCATAGCGCTGGTACATGCACCTGCGGCGGTTCTGATAGGGTCGGCCATTCATCACGCCCTGGCACCTAGTTCCCCAGCCTCTCTGGCGCACCAAGAGAGCCTCCATAAGGTTGAAGAGCCGCAGTCCGCCTTTCCGCAGACCACAATGGAGGATAACGCCTTCGCCGACGATTTTGAGACAGATGAAATTGGTAAAGAATCGAGTGGACGACCCATAGAGAAGACTAAAGCGGAGCTTCCTCCCAACTGCTCTGGAACTACACTGGATGCCCCTGGGCCCCCAAAGGAAGAACCAATCAAGAAGGACTATCAACCGCTCCTAGGTTCAGAGACGAAGCTAGAGAACGACGACGACTATGGTGACGATGCTTTCTTCGCCGAAGACGACGGACAAGAAGCGTTCGAAGACACAGCGGCTCCAACCTCTCTGGGGACTGCAGCATGCGAGGCATCCCTCTCTCTTGCCTTGGCTAACGATACATCACGTGCCATTTTGCAGGAAGCAGTAACCAACCACGTCTCTGCGAAATCTGGGGTTAATAAGCTGGCTATCACAGGTATGGAGAAGAGAGTGACTCAAGGGGCCAAGGAAGAAAGGGCTCAGGAGGATAAAGATCCTGAAGAGGCAGTAGGAGCAAAATGGGAAACAGAAAGCCACCCTTCGATTGGCAATGCAAAGATCCCCCTAGACCAAGGACTATCTTGCCCACACCGCGAGGGGTTCCAGGATGGCGAGGAACCAGATAGGCATGATGAGGCCGTTGAAGCACACTTACTGAGAACAACGAGAGAGCAGGAGTGTCTAAGGGCTACCTCAGTGGCAGTGGCTAGAGAATCTATCGGCCTAGGTGTTGAAATTGCGGCGAGAGGTCAGAGTTCTCCCATCCTCGTAAAGTCTCCAACTGTAGACACGTACGAACAGGCGGAACTTCTTCTAGAGAATTCTCCGTCGGTAACGGAAGTAATCGTCGGAGCTAATCATGCCCAGATTTTCAGCAAGACAGAGGCAGGCGGGGAGCCTTCCGCTTGTATTGATGCAAAGAATGAAGAAGCAACGACCTCTCGAACTGGTAAAGAGGACCAATTGGAGCAGATACCGGACCCCCCGGACGAAAGCCCTTACTCTATCGGCGAGTTTGAAGAGGGGACTGACATCATACGTGATGGCAACAAAATAGAACTGGCAGTGAAGCTTGAGAAGGTTGTTGTCCCCGATGGCATGGTGATCGATACGAAAGAGCAGGTTGAGAAGGACAGTGAGGAGGCGCTGCCAGCTCTCTCGGCTGTGGTCAACGCTCCGGTTGAGGATAGCATTCCAAAGCAGGAAACAATGTCAACAGGAAGTCAAAGAGGCGGGAAGCCGGAGAAGGCAGAAGGGGCTATAGACAATCCCTACAATGATAGTGATTTCGAGATAGCCACCAGCGGAAGTGACAAGAAGGCAGGAGCTGAGAAGAAAGAGGACGATCCCTACGGGGACGCTGACTTCGACAAGGAAGAGAGCGAAGGACCTGCAAGCTCCGGACAAGTTAGGAACGTGGCAGGATCTACTTCTAAGCCAGATCTGGAGCAGAGAGTGAGCCAAATGGATGTGAGTACGACAGAAATAGAAAAAGACAGCACTTCGGCTGTGGGTCCAACGAGGGACGGCAAGGGCACCGCTTTTACCGATGATGCACCTTCCGTAACATGTGGAAGCTATTCTTCGGAGGCTGGAGACTATCAAGGAAAAAGCCAGTCAGGTGTTGCCAGGGAAGCGCAAAACGCGACCTCCCCGGGGGCTGCTTCCGCTGAAGCCACAACGCCCTCGGGCAACTACGGGGCTTCAGAAGACCAGAAAGAAGAGGAGAGCAGTGATCTCGTGGGCGCTATCGAAGAAAAGAAAGAGAATAGGGAAACCAAGAACGAGGCTGGCGCTTTATTGGGTTCAACCCAAAAACAAGAAGAGCGAAGTCCGCGACTTACCTTAGAGAAGAACGTGGAACAAGACGCCAAGACATCAGAGGCGACGGAAAGTTCTAGCGGCGCTAAAGAGCAGACTGGAGACAAAGTAGGAGGTGGTCACTCGCAAAGAGAAGTGAAGCTGGTGAAGGAGGAGATAGGTTCACGGGGTTCCAAAGGATCCAGAAGTACGTCGAACAAGAAAAACGATTTGCAGGAGGTGACCGTAGGGAAAAGTGCGAAGAAAGTTTCGGTCCCACGGAAGGCGACGGGGCCGCAGGGAAAGGCGTCGGAAGTCCATCATCGCCCGCAAAGCTCAAGCAATTCTGCATCTGCCGCCAATGCCAAAAAAGTCCTTGGGAAAGTAGGTACCACAGGTTCGCAGCAAAGGGCCAACAGTGCTACAACAGCCACAACAATCATAGGAGGGAACGAGTCCCACAAGTCCAAGGGGACGATAGAAGAGAAGAAGCCCAGTGCACCTTCAGCGATGACTCCACAGGGAAAGAGACTCCTCTCCTCTCCACTGCTGAAAGGAGCAGAAAGGAAGTCCACGAAGGTGATGAGCCAAGTATCGCCAACTAAATCGATGAAGCAGAGTGTCGACCGGGGTAAGTCTATCTCCAAGCAAGGAGAAGAGAAGGTTCTACCTCCTCTCCAAGTTCGAACCCCACGAATAGACAACAAGCCGGCTCCTCTTGTCTCCCCTGGCCCATCATCAGCAGCTTCCCCCAAGAAGTCTGGTGGGAACCGTGGGAGTAAAGACGAGACCATGACAGCCGAGGAAGTGGACAGAGAACTTGAGGCAATCAAGAACGCGCTAGAAGAGCTTCGCCAGCAGAAGATGGGAAGAGCAGGTCGCGGCTCACGCTCTCCGCCATCTTTCCGCTCCTCCCGCTCTGCCACACAGCATCTGCCGAAGCTACGGACAGGTGACTCGGGGAAGACTATTGTGGCCGGAACAGCTCGAGTAGGCAAGGCGACAGACGATTTAGATGTAGACTTATGCAAGCGGGCAATCAAATGGAACCTTACTAAGGGCTCAAGCTTCGTGGTTGACGGCTCTGCTCCAGGGGCCGCGGTCGAGGAGTCATTCAATGCGCATGACACTCGTGTTGAGGGCGGCTATGTCTTTCCTGCTACGTATTTAAACCGCATAGGGCGGTAACACATCCATAAACATTGCGCTGCCATAGAGTTCCACGTTAGACGCTTTCTTCCCTATTTTGACAGATAGTGTTAAAGGCAAAGACCTAAGCACTAATAACCGTTTACGTGCCTTGGCATTATAATTAGAGGGTGATCATAGAGCAGGAAGTTGGCGACAGGCAAACAGAGTAGGTTTTTGTCAATGTGCCGCGAGCGGAAAGGGTTTGGGCTCAGGGTTTGGAAAACGGCCAAAGTCTCTAGTTGGTTTTGCCCTTGTACTCATTAGAGAGCTAAGGACGGAGTCCTGAACTGGGAAACATCACTGGCATGCAGGACAGGATCTTGAGGTTGAACAGTCACGACTTCTGGTAGAACTATGAGGGCGACCATGGTCAACAGATGATAACAAAGGGAAGAAGGGAGCTAATGCTGCTTGAACATCAACAGCTGAGCTCACGCAACTGAGGACAAGGACAATGGTGAACGATGACAGATCCTGGGCAGCCATGAGCCATGACACGCTATAGTTGTTCGTGAGCTCGTCTCCCTCTGTCATTGCCTGGTTCCTGATGGAGAAACTGGTGCCTTTCGTAGGAGAACGAAGCTCCAAGCTCTTTGCTGTGTGAGGATGCAGGGTAGCTCCGCGATAGATTGCAAAGAGACAGATCGAGGAAGGGGGGGCAAGGCAACAGAGGGAAGAGAAGAGAGAGAACAAGAGAGAAAGAGAGAGAGAGAGAGAGAAAGAGAAGAGAGAGAGAAAAGAGAGAGAGAGAGAGAGAGAGAGAGGAGAGAGAGAGAGAGTATTGTTGGGTACGCAGACAGAGTGACGTCGGACAATGAAAATGGGGAGACGAAGCAGACCCCATTGTGGCAGCACCAGGGCCAGAGGCCTAACATTATCTATGGACACGGAGAACTATTGTGTACACCTCTCTTCAACGAGCTAAGTGGCGTTTAGCTTTCCTTTTTGATTGTCCAGTGCTGATGTAGACGGTGCCTGAAGTGAATGACATCAGCGGTTATAAGACAGAGATTATCGATACTTTCTAGATCCTCTTCTGACCTTTCACGGGCTGGGTAGAGGAGAACAGTTGTGACTGAGAAGGTTCAATCTCGGTCTCTCTGTCACGGTTTCTGCTGCTGGTTCTTCAGGTATCTATACCGACTCTGTCTCACTTAACTCGCATCTCTCGATTGCTCTGTCTCGCTATTGTGGGGGAGATGATAATAACTCTCGTCAGTTTTTTCGCAAATGTATGGGTACTGGTACTACTTGCTAATAATAGACGCATTCTTACCCCTCTCTTCAAACTCTGTCTCTCGCTCTCCTTGGTTCATTGACCTCTTTCTCGTCTCTTTGGGTCGCTCTGTCTGGTGTCTCGTCTCTTACGAGGACTTCTTATCTGTGGTCTCGTGTCTTGTGCCTGTCAACATCTCTTAGACCGCTTGCTTGAGAGGCAGAGGTCCATCGTCTGCTCGGCTCAGTACGAGCCTGGGGATTCTTTCAGGCATCGGCGCTTCCTGCTTCTCATCATCGTCGATTGGCACAGCAGAAGCTAGTTGTCATGCGGCAGCAGAGGTAGAGAGAGCTGCGCTGGTCCTTCGATGGTTGCAGCCAGTGAAAGTGAAGACGCGAGTAGTGTGGGTGCATTTTAGAGCTCACGACAAGCTGACTGAAGTCTCTGTCACATCGTCCTCTCTTTCCATAAGCTGGAAGTCTCCTTCCACCTATTGCCACCCGAATAGGGTGCCTAATCCGCGTACCAACAGGGCAGTTAGCTTCTGCCTTGTGCAAGGATAGTTACCTT
>FLMG01000265.1:245097-266220 GCA_900088475.1 Hyphochytrium catenoides
CTCTCTCTGAAAGGCTTCTGGAGGTTGAAGAGCGGCTGTCGGCCGCTGAAGTCGTGGAGAAGGATAAAAGCTTTCCTGCTCTCATTCCAACCATTTCGCCGCTTCTTATCGGCCTTATTCTCGCCACAATTGCATCATACCTCATCCTCATCTTCCCCCTGCAGCCTGTTATCGAAGATGCGTATGGTAGTAAGTATGACATCCTGCACCTCACTGTCATCTGGTCCATCCCGTTCATCTCTGTGGTCTTCACGTACTTCCACATCTGGGCAGCGCTCTGGATGACTTTCTATCCTGTCCATTTTGTTGGAGTCTTCCAGCTCAAGGGGGAACTCATGGGCAACGTCGGGTTACCCGGCTGGCAAGGGATCGTCCCCTTCAAGGCTGAAAAGATGGCAAAGAAGGCAGTGGAGCTGATGACCACTAAGTTGATCAATGTCAAAGAGGTTTTTCAGAAGCTTAATGCCATCCGAGTCGTTGAGGAGCTCGGACCAATGATCAACATACACACAAGGGAGCTGGTTGACGTCATAGCTGCGAAGTATAACCCGACGCTGTGGGCCGTGCTGCCTGGTCGGGTTAAGGACGAACTCATGACAAAGATCATTGAAGACGCACCACCAGTTATCGCCGGTATGGTGGAGGACTTTAAGGAGAATATCGAGAACATTGTTGACCTGGAAGAGTTGGTCGTAGGACACAGCAAAAGGAATCCCAACCTCCTCATTCGCATGTTCATCAATTGCGGCTACTCAGAGCTCGTCTTTATCCGCAACTGCGGCGCCACTATGGGTTTTCTCTTTGGTCTGATTCAACTTGTCGTCTTCTTCTTCTACAATAACAAATATGTGGTCTTTCCCGTCTTTGGAACTGCGGTGGGAGCCTTCACAAACTATATCGCGCTGGCTTGTATCTTCAAGCCAGTTAACCCGATCTATATTGGGCCAATCAAGCTACATGGTACGTCTCCGTCTAGAAGTCTGTCAAGAGTGAGCGGGACCTACGTACAGTAGGTTATAGGAACATCTGAAAGGAGGAGAAGAAGGCTTTCTTTGTTTCAGTTATATAGTATGTCGCGTCACTTAGATGAGATGATTAAATATCCTTGTTTGGGCTTAATGTGTCAATAACCCTTCCCGTTCAACCCAGGTCTGTTTCTTCGTCACCAGAAGGAAGTCTCCAAGGAATACGGTCGGCTCGCTGCTAGGGACTTCCTGAATCCGCAAAATATCGCAGAAGCTATTGTGAAGGGCAAGGGCGATACGCTGATCACTATGATCTCCATGCACGTAGACAGGGCCGTTGACGAGCAATTTGGACGACTGCAGCCGGTGGTCTCGGGCGTGATGGGACCCAGAGAGTACGAGGAGATGAAGGAAGATTTCTCCAAGAAGATCGTAGAGCTCCTGCCAGAAACTGTTTGCGAGGTAAGGATAACCCAGCTCCCTCCGCTCTCTCCTCCGTCGTCGCCCCGTGTTATTGCCTTCATGATACTGCCTATGTATGCCCAGGCTGCTTACGGTTGTTTCCTTAGCATTATTCGCCCTGATGCTTGGCCTCACTTTCAATGTTTGGAAAGCCGACTTGGTGTCTCTGGATGTTTGTCAAAACAGTTGGTTTTCCTGCTCTCGCGAGTACTAAATCATTCCCTGCTCTTTTCTGCATCTAGGTGGAAGGTTACCTACAGGAAGCCTTGCAGATCCAAGATACTCTTGAGACGGCTGTGGGCGGACTCACTTCCGAGAGCTTTGAGCAGCTGCTACACCCTGTGTTTGAGGAGGATGAGTGGAAGCTTGTTTTCCTAGGAGGCTTCTTGGGGGCGGTGATAGGTGCCATACAGATGACCTTTCTAGAAGGATAGTAAGCTGTCCTTTTGGTTCGCTTTTTTTTTTGTGTCCCAGGGCTATTTATATAAGACTAAGTCAAAGACCGAGGATGGTCTTATCCCCTTTCTGTGTCGGTCATACCATAGCAATCCTAAGGAGTCAGGGATTAGCGTTTCACGGCGTCCTCTCTTGGCTAGTATGCTTCTTGGCCGGAGGAGTTTATCTTTGGGTCCCTCTTGTTGGGCCTGTTTTAGAGCTCCTATGTCCTATGTCTCTCCTCCACCTCTCCCATGGTACTTGCGATCAAGTCTAGCATTAATTCAAACCCTTGTCGCCCTTCGTCCATCAGAACATGCACGATATATATGAAAGGCCAACGACAAACGATCGGCTGATGCATTTATTACGGCCATAAAAGTTAGAAAATGGGCCAGCTAACCCAAGATGATAGTGTTACTAACAGAACTGGAAGTGTCTAGTGGAGGCATGGACGTGTGAAAGTGATGATCAAAGCAACCCATGCCTTGCACTGTGGGATACTAGCTGATAGTAGAGGAACGTAAAGAGGAAAAGGAGACGAACATAGAGAAGGAATCCCTCTCATATTCAAAAAAATGCCTATCTACACAAGCCTATCCAGAAGCAAGACTAACAAGAAGCCCGTGTAGAACTGCAGCGTCACATACCAACGATCGGCATCCTCCTCCGCATGGGCTTCAACAAGCAACTCGTCCGCCACGAGGTAGAGCAAGGCAGCGATGCCGAATGCAATAAACCCAATGAAGAGTAGACCGGAGGCCCCTGCTAGCAAAGTACCTCCCAGTAGTCCTCCAATCAGAATGGTGAAAGGAAGACCCACCGAGGTGACAATCGCAGTTGACCGAGGCACTCCTCTCTCTCTCATTGTAGCAGAGACAGACATGCCTAAGAAGCTCATCTCGAGTGTGGAAGCAATGGCCAGGATCAGCCCTAGCTTTGGCTCTGCAACAGAGGATATACCAAGAAGGAGACCGTCGACCATGCTATCAACGCCTGCAGCAGCTATCAAACCCCATGGCATGCCCTTGAGTTTGCTCTGCGCCTTCGGCTCTGCAACTTCATCCTGAGCTTGGACCTTTGCAATGGCTGCCGCTTTGGTCTCTGCTGTTACCTTGATTCCTGTCGGTGTGTTCAGCTTCTGAAAGTATCCATCTACTTGCTTCTGGTTGGTAAGAGACGCAAGCTCTGCATGATAGGGTTTATGGGGTCGCTGATAGAAGTCATTGAACCCAGGAAGGTTGGTTCTTGGAGTCCTGTACGAGGGGTAGGGTTCATAGTAGGGTGAGGCTACCGGTGGATGAGGAGCTGGGGTGTGCGTCTCCGGGTACAACTGGGGAGAGACCAACGAAGACGGGTAGTGTGATGTGTGGCTATTATACTGCTTCTCCTGAGAGTTGTAGGACTGTTGCCCTTGCAGGACATAGTTGTTACTCTGATACTTCATTGCCGCCTCCTCGTAGTATGTCGGCGCTCCTGAAGCCTCCTTGTTGCTATATATGAACATTAGTCCGTCCATGTTTGGGCCAAGCACTGTCGACCTCCGTGCCGTAGTCCTTCGTTGATAGTGGTGATAGTGTCTTACACTACGTCGATACCTAAAGGCTGTAGACTCTCTAGGTCTTTGGGGAGGATAGAGACTAGCCCGAGGCACAATGACTGATAATCGGCCATCCGGAAGCTCCTGGACAGCGATAGACTGCCGTCTCCCTTCTTCTGCCGTATTTCCACCTGCCACGTGTTCTTCCTCTTCATTGTCTTCTTCATCCCCTTCCAATGTCTCACAGATGTATCTGCCTACAAAGAGCATGATGGCTACACCACCGACAAAACCTATCACCATCGCGATAGTTCCATTTATACTCATGTCCTTCTCTAGAATAGGCACCATCTCCCCTGCAATAGCAGCAAGGACGATACCAGCTGCAAAGTGTTGCACCGAGGACGTGATTCTTGGGCCTGGCTCATTCTTCAGGCACTGGAAGAGCAGCCCGCCTAGAATCATAGACGTCGTGGGGAACGCAGCCAACATGGCCGCGGTTGAGATGTCTCCCCCTCTCATAGCTGTGGTTGTGCTAATTGAGGGGACAACGCTGTCCCTTAAACTCTGGGAGAAAAGGGAGAGAAAACGCCGCTAGCGGCGCGGCGATCGGGGATCCAATGCTGTCGCGAAGAAGTTGCGTCTGCTGGTGAGAGAGTTATTGACTGATTGTCCCTCTTCCATGTCTAGTCGATGCTATGCAAAGTCCTGAACAAAAAGTAGAACTACTTCCTTGCAGCTTGAGAAAGTACCAGGAATGATGGCACAACCATCACGTCAACCCAAGGGACCGGTCTAGAGATCTCTCTCTCTCTCTCTCTCTCTCTCTCTCTCTCTCTCTCTCTCTCTCTCTCTCTCTCTCTCTCTTCCCCGGCCCACGAGTGTCCTGCAGTGTGAGTGAGTGAGAGAGAGAGAGACCTGCAGTGTGAGTGAGTGAGAGTGAGAGAGAGAGAGACTGCAGGACACTCGTGGGCGGGGGAAGAGAGAGAGAGAGAGAGAGAGAGAGGTGTTAGGTCACCAGAAAGCTGGGAGCGGAGGAGCTTCTGAAGAGTTCAGATGCTGAAGGAGGCCAAGAGACAGACAGAAAGCACCAAAAATTCATCATCAACCTCTCGCCTACCAACGTTCTCTCTCTACTTTTAAGCACCCATATATATATTCAAATCTTCACTAACATTGTCCACCTCTATCGTTCTCTCTGTCTGCCCATCTCTCCCCCTCTGTCTCGTTAGATCTTCTGCTTGCTGTTGTGTGTTCCGCTTACCCCTTCGTCCTCCTGCTTCCTCCCTCCTCTTCATGATGATACATTTCTACTCCAACAACCGCTTCTTGTAAAAGGTTCGTCTCTCGAGCCCTGTCCCTCAACTAATACGCTAGGCAGATGACGCTCTGTCTTGTGGACCTTCCTACCCTTTAAGGGATAAAAGTGTTGGGCTCACAAAGTCATGATGGTGAGAACTTCTGGTTGAGGTTGGCCTAATATTAGCTATGGGAAAATAGACCTTGGATGGTCTTTTCAAAGTGCACAAGTTCTGTCATCCTATTGGTCATTCAGACGAAAGGGACAATCTGATTGGGTATAAGATTTGATTTAGGTGTCTGGGTTTAGGCTTCCTTGAGGATACAGCGTAAGGTAAAACCTATAGACAAATAGCCGTGACGTTCAATCGCTTTTTACTTTCAGAAAGTCCGAAGAGACACATTATTGACAGGAAGGCGACAACAGAGAGAGGAAGGCGAAGAGAAAAAGACTCTGACTCAGCAGAAAGAGAGAGAGAGAGAGAGAGAGAGAGAGAGAGAGAGAGAGAAAAAGCGAGCGAGGAATAGGAGAACGGAGATGGAGGAGAGAGAGGAAGGCCAGCACACAGCACTCGGCATGCCAAGCTCCGTTGGCTGTATCGCTGTATGGAATTGGCGTACCAATCCTTTCTCTCTATCATCGGCGCGCTCTCTACAGGTCTACAGGCACTCTTAATCCCTTCTTGTGACGACCTGGGCTCACATCTGTTCGTGTGGCAGAGGGCACCATCTCCCACCTCTGCGTGCTGCGTCGGACCTCACACCATCCGCATGCACTCCACGCTTGTGGCCTCATCGGCAGAGACTGGGAACAGGGGAGTTAAAAGTTAATAGGCAACAGACATGCCGCGGGATCGTCACCGCAGAGTCATGATCGTCCGGCGGTAGAGAGCTTCGTTGTAAGGCATAGTAACACTGGTTTCTCTCCCTCTTCGTGGGCTATTCTCCTCTACCTCCATCAGAAGGTCCGTCCTAGAGTGCTCTTCTTATTATCGTCGTTCCTGGCTCTGGGTATCAGCTGCTGTCATTATCTCCCTCGATGCGGAAGCCAGATGCCCTTCGAACTACATTCTCCTTGGCCTTTCCGCATCACATTGAACTTCATACTTCCCTGGTTGCTACTCTTCGGGGAGCCAGATGTCAGCAGACATGCCCATCCACCTCCATCCCCAAGTTTAGACCTGTGCATGAGTCGTTCTGGTATGGACCGAGCAACTCGAAATACAGGGTAGAGCCTGGTACGGACGGGTTGCTATCATCAGAACAGCTACGCTAACGGGCTTTCTGTCTTTGATTCTCTTGAGTCCTTCTTTGCAGATACTCCTGACAGAGCTCTGCCAAGATCGCCTCTCATCAAAGTGAGCGAGCGGTAAGGCCAGATGGTCGATTTGGGAAAGTTCACAAGGGTCTACTTCTTCGAACTATCTGGGAGAAGTTCCATGCCTCCGTCACACTCTATATTTGGTTCTTTCTACAGCGCCACCTCTAAGTGCCCCTGCTTATATCTGAGAAGGGAGAGGATCATCCGAGAAGAGCGTAGCAAGGAAAAGGGATGATCCTCCTCCACGTCGGTAAGTGTGAAGAATTGAGGAATGAAGTGGGCGAGAAAGCAGAGTGTTAAAATACGATATAAGTGTATACATAGATTTTGGCGAGAATGGAAAAAAGTGGAGTGCCCTGGACTTGTACAGCTAGTCCACGGTCTTCCGATGTCTTGGCTTCGCAAGTTGCAAAAGAAGCTCTCTCCATTCTCTATCAAGCGATGTAATGCTGACATAGAATCCTCTTCCTGAACCTCCTGTCGCTCCGACTTCATGCTTGATGACTTTAACATAAAGGTCCACCTCCACATACCCGTCAGGTCCTCTTGTGCAGAATGAAGGCATGGGGTCCGGCAGCTGAACAGAGGAGATCTTCAAGTTCGTCAGAATGGTGGGCGGATCTCCAGGATAACGCAGAAAAAGGCTCATCTTGGAAACCTTTGCTATCTCTGCGAACTCGGAGATACGGCCAACGATTTTATCGGTGATGTGGAAATACTTGATGGCAAGAGGAGGATTGACATCTCGTAGAGGATCTGCTTGCTTCATGAAGGACTGACGGTATCGTCCTCCCACTCCAGTCACGTTATACAGCCGTAGCGTGCCAATTCCATGCTCGTCAAGGCAAACTTCAGATGCACTCTCTACCTCAGCTACTTTCGCCTCCCGATAAGTTGAGTGAGAGATCAAGATCTGATTACCCGTGGTGTAAGACTCAATCTTGGCCGCAATGCTCACAGTATTGCCTACCACACCATATTTTGCTCTCTTCAGACTGCCGATGTTTCCAGCGATGGCATTGCCCGTGTGGATTCCTATGCCCATTTCAATCTCTGAAAGGCCATCAAGCTGGTTGAGCCTGTTAACTTCCGGCATTGCTGCTTGCATTGCAACTGCACAGGCCACCGCTCTTTGAGCATCATCAAATTTGCTGATAGGGGCTCCAAAAATGACTTGCATCCCATCTCCGATGATCTCATCCACCACCCCACCGTGAGCATGAATGATCTCAAGCATTCGCTCCAAGTAGCGGTTCAGAAAGCTGACCACCTGTTCAGGCCGTAAACGGCTGCTCAGAGCAGTGAAACCTCTAAGGTCTGACATGAGAATGGTGACTCTCCTCCTCTCTCCGCCGAGCTTCAGACCTTCAGGAGAGTCGAGAAGCTTTTCGACCACGTCATCTGTTACATAGCGGCCAAAGGCCTCTCTCATGAACTTGTGTCGTTCCTCGAGAGACTTGATTTTCGTCATGTCACGGATAATAACGACCACTTCACCACCTTCATTGTCGTTCATCAAAGCGCCAGAAAAAAGCACCGGCACCGTCTTGCCCGAACAGTGCTGGATAGAGGTTTCTAGACCGATCAGGCCCCTTCTATGACGGGCCTCTAGCTCCTTGAGGTCCGGGAAGAGCATGTTGATTGATTTCATCCGAAGCTCCTCTTCGGTGTAGCCAAACAGCTCACAAGCGGCGGAGTTGACCATCTTGACCTCTGCATCCTCCAGCGAAAGACGCTTGACGAAGGAAGAGCGATTGAGGTCCAGCCCACTGCCAGATTTCTTTTTCCCTCCATGGCCCAGTAGAAGGCCATCCTGTGTGATCTGTTCTATTTTAAAGACAAGTAGGGCCTCGGACATGCTCTGTAGGATGTTGTTTACATAGCTTCGAGACACCGTCGTTGTCATCAGTGCCTTTGCCATATCATTGGCAGCCTCCGATACCTTCTCCATCTCGTCCTTCGTTTTCACACGGATCTGATACGAGAAATCACCGTTGCCAAAGTGGTCCATGCCTCTCTGGATAACGATGAGAGGATAAAGTAGGAGATTCGAAAGGGCGACGGTGCACGCGGTGATGAAGACCAGACACGCCACACAGACATAAGCAATATTTCTCCGCATGTCATTGAGGTCACCTAGCGCTTCGTTCCTGTCGATTTTGCATACCAGAGTCCAGGGTTGAACGTCCAGGATGCCGCCGGAGTCCCGCAAGTCGATATCGGTCAATTTCACCTCGACGCTGACGCCGCGGTAGTCTACCAGAGGAGAGTTATCCTCTGCTGGAGTCCAACTTTTTTGATAGAGAACCGAGGTATTATACGTTCTCATGCGCAGGACGTCCTCTGAGCTAGAGCCGTACTCGGCACTGAGACGAAAGAACTCCTCCTTCTCCTCGTTTGAAGCATTTGGGAAGAAGAGGGATTCTGTTCTAAGCCTGCCGTCATTTTTACCTTGAATGTAAGCATCAAAGGTCTTCCACTCCACAAAGTTCACACCCTGTGGCCCCTCCTGCTTAGACATGAACTGGTTCAACCCCTGCGCAGATATGGAGACCACAACTAGTGCTTGCTGCTTGTCAGGCTGGTAGGAGAAGTATGCCTCGGACCTCATTTCTGCAGGAAAGTACAGCCAGAAGTCGGAACGGGAGACGTCGCCCTTCGCTTGAGCATTCGCTATAGTAGCGAGAGGAGACGCTCCGTCACCCTGTATGTCCGGATACCAAGGGCGAGCGTAAGGCCCTGACCTGACATCTGCAAAAAGATCCACTCTAGAAGGAAGCGAGTAGATGATCGTTCCATCTAAAATAATCATCAACGTGGCGAACATTTTCCTCTCTAAGAAGCTTTTGAAGGTGGGATCATGAAGCGCTTTCAGACGCGAGTATTGCGCTACACCTTGCTCCAATGCAGCATTCAGAGACTGATTGAAGACAAGCTTCTGTTGAAGAGCTTGAGCCCACCAGTCCTTTGGAACAAGATCAGAGGCAGAAGAGCCGAGACGCTGAAGCTCATTCCTTTCCATTTCTGGTCTGCCTTGAACGTACTGCTCGTAGAGAGTCTTGACATCTCCGCGTAATTGTGCCTTGACCGTTGAACTAGGTCCGGTGGTCCCATTCTTCATCACTTCGATTGCCTGTATAAAGTCTGAGATGGCTGCCGTGACGTTCTGAGTGTTAGAGAAGAGTTGCAGCTCCCGCTCTATATCCTCTAGGTACGCTTTGATCTGTATAGTTTTACGAGAAAAGAGGAGAATGCAGTAAGCCCGGCAGTCACGGCAGACAGAGATTGGAAAGTCAACGCTCAGCCGCCCACAAGGGAAAATTGTAATCTCAAGGGCAAGGATGGGAGGGAAGAACTAGGCAGATGTGACCTAGGCCCTCGAAGATGAAAGCTTAGGAAGGATACGAAGCCGTGAATGACACCTGAGGCTCAGCTCAACTGATTCATTGGGAGACTCTGAGAAGGAGATTCTAAGACGAAATAGGTAGGGAAGGAGAACGGAAACGGGAACCGGTAGTGGACTAGGCACATCATAATCAATCTCATAGCAGAACCATAGACTGACGGAGCAATGACTAACCAGATTTACTCTGCCATTTGAGATCAGCATCAAAGAGTTCTTGGTCTGGCTCTGAAAGCGATTGGCTGCAATGGTAAAGCTGAGCGTGGCCGTAGTAATGATGGCAGCCAGTCCAATGATGACCATGGTCACGACTAGCTTTGGCCGGACGCCGCAGATGAGGAATCTCCGCTTCTGCTGAGCACAAGAGGGATGATAAAGTATCAAGAAGGAGAAAGAACGGATATAGGACAGATGGGCTGGCTTGACAGGTAAGGACTCAAAACAACGCGGAGACACAAGCCCAGGAGGCTGAAAAAAAGGGCGATAAAAGCTGAAGAGAGTCATAGTATAAAGGCACAAAAGTCAGGCTTGCGCACAATAATAAAATAAAAGGCAGGTCACTCCGGCCACTGACAAACCTCCATTGGCCGTCCGCCAATCTGGCTGTCCTCTGAGCCTGATGGGGACTTGAACTGCGCTATGTCTCTACTTTGGATGGGAACGAGGACCCGCTCCAAAAACGCAGAGCTCCGGAAGAGGTCCTCATCCCCTAGTCCCCCTACCTCGGAGTCCCCGGAGAGAGATGACGTTCGCATCTGCGTCGGTGAGCGCTCAAACTTGGAGGGAGGCCCTCCTCTCTTCCTGATCATTGAGCTCTCTATCCACTTGCGAGCCTGGCTACTATCTCGTCCCTCTCCCCCAATATTAGAAGTAGCAGGACCGGAAGAGATTGTCCCTACATGCTTGTACTCTTCGTTTAGCTCGTGTAGGGGACGCCACAGCAACGCCGTGAGCTTCCCTGTCTCTCACTACTTACGGCTGTCCTCCACACGTTAGAGCGTTATCCCTACTTCTTCCATGCTCAACAAAGCTCTCAACACCGTGTCCATCAGCTCTTACTTTTGTCAGTTGTACAGTCAGTCTCTACTAGCGTCCTCCGCGGTACACTTGCCAAGCTCTACCACTCATCAAGCGTTGACAACATGCATCTGCTATCATGTTCAGAAGCAGGAGTGGGGAGGCAAGCATGAGTGACACTTATTAGATTGGTCTTTGGAAGCGAAGCGGACGGGAACCGAGGGGAACAGGGGAGGGAGAGAGAAGAAGAAAAGAGAAAGAAGAAGAGATGATGCCGCCCTTTTTGGTAGCTGCGCAAGGCCACAGCAGGTCCTCCTGCATTGACGTCCAACCCTTATTACTACTACGAGACATCAGAAGGTTATAGCCTGGATGGGGATAGTCCAAGGATGTATTATTACTATACAAGACGGACCCAACAGGCTGGTAGCTGAGCATCCGCCCTCAATGAAGGAGTTGATGTTTTTGGTTCGCCCGGTGATGACAAGAAATAGCAGGAAAATCGAAAGCATGTCGCTAAGAGCTAGGACAATTCTCTCTCTCTCTCTCTCTCGTCTCACTGTCTCAGTCATCTACAGAGTGCGACGAGCGGGCAAGGAGGTGCTGCTTTTACTCGGTGGCTTGGCCACAGGAGCCGCTGTAATGCTTGCTCCTTGATAGCGGAGAGTTAGAGGATCGGGCCCCCTGGCATTACTGACTATAGGAAGACGGACGAGGACCTGGGCTGGAAAGTAAAAGGGCCTGACCTGTCTGAGACTTATGAAAGGAAGAGACCTAATGCTGCCGGAGCTGCCGCAAAAGGAGCCAGAACCGCTCGAAGAAAGAAGAGGGAGGTAGGCCCATTTATAGACAGTAAAGTACCATGAAGCGACAGCAGGCTCATCGCAAACAAAGGTGCCATAGAGGACAGGTCTCATCTCTCAAAAAGTTAAACACTACCTTCGCCTTATAAATAGAAGACTAGATGACAAGCGAGCACACGCACTCTGGCTATGGCCTAACTGTTAGTGGTAGATACATGCTGGCGAACGGTGGATGACGGCTTCCTAGCTTTCCCCTTGCGCACCACCCTGAGTACAGAGTGTAGAGCGCTATCAGACTCGAACCAAAGCCTAGCCCTCGAAGGAAGGCGTCGACAAAAAGACTCCAGCGACTTCCCCTCCTCTCTGTGGGTCTTCTTCCTATCTCCTGTTCTACAGTCTCCGTTACCTCAACGAAGGCGGAATCTATCTCATAAAGCGGCATGAAGGAGCTGTTGTATGCACAGGACGTGTCAGGGTTTCTGAAGCTGGGAGGATGGGGCTTGCTCCCTGGGGCTCGCTCGAACGGAGAAGGCTCGGGGAGGATACTGTCCAAGAAGGAGAGCGCTCGGGCAGCTACCTCTGGGTTGCGATATTCGTCATTTAACGTGAAGAACTTGAGGCTCCATTTCCCTTCCTCTATTGCCGTGAAGGTCTCATTGAGGTATGGCAGGTTGTTATCCTTCATAACGAAGAGTGCGAAGCTATTCATCTCCTCCTGAGACGCGATCTGGATGGAGGGTAAGCCGTCTATGAACTGACCTTCAGCAACCATGTAGTACATATGCAATAAAGGGACGTTCACATCTGTGCGGGAACGAAAGCGGCTACTCAGCGTTGCGAAGAGCTCTCTCTGCCACTTCCGGTGTATGATGTGGAAGGCCGTCTTGCTATATATGAAGGGTGCATGCTTGAGAAACCTTCTCTCTTGCATCCCATACGCTGCATCTAACATTTGTTGGGTACGGAGAACAGAGGAGATCCAGATACCTCCATTCTCTACGGGCTTTTTATGAGAGATCACGTGCTTCTCCTGAAACACTCGAAGCCCTCCTTCGCAAGAAAAGAGATCATGAGGCGTAATATCATGTCCGAAGATGTAGTCATCGTTGACCTGTATGAAGGTCTCTGAAAGTCCAGGAATGAGATAGAGAAACTGCTCCAAAACGTTTGTGTTAAACGTGGGGAGAGCGTGTTTGGCATTGTCTGGGAAGAGTGAGTCCTGGTCTACTACCCGGATGCGCTCACTATTGATATCCAGCCAACTTGGCACCTAAGGTCAAACAACACAAGGTAGAGGTATTCGAGAGTCAGGGGCACAGCTATTGACAATGAAAACGAACGGAAGTGAAAGACGACAGATAGTCTGGACAAATAGCATCGGGGGTAGTTGACCTTCAACAGAGCCGAGACAGGAGAAGAGAAGACTGGCACGGGAAGAAAGGCCCTCTCACCTGTCCGGGTGTGACAATGTAAATAGTCCCAACCAGCCAAGGCGCGTTCTTTATTAGTGACCGGAGTGAGTATTTTAGCTCTCCAATGTCTCGATCCCTTGATCCACCGACAGCGGACGGTCCTCCATGTTTTAGTCTGCTCTCTTTGTAGCAAGGATCGCTGCCGTTGACCCAAGTGTACACAATGGACGAGTGACGCAGTTGCTCAAAGTTCTTAATCACGCACTTGCCGGGCCACTGCTCCTCAAACGTAAGCGCAACGTCATTTCGTAGGACGGGAAGGGTATTCACAGGCGTTGATAAGACTAGAGCTCCTACGATGAGAACGAAGCCTACGGTACATAAGAAAAGCCCACCCCGTGCTTGAAGAGTTAAGCGGCTTCTAAGCGTCTCTCTCAAACAACGCATTCCTCTTCTCAATGGCCAGTAACAGCATATTTCAGCCGTCTTCACGTTCATTAGACACCAGTAAGAAGCTGCAGGCGCTGTGCGGACGCAAAGGCAAGATCGTACTACTCTCTGCGCAACAATGCGGTCGGGTGAAGGAGAAGAGCAAGATGCCGTATGAGGTGTGTTCCAGCGGTCTGAGCCTGTCTCCCCCGAAGAGAAAGGAATTTCTGCCTCTCCTTCTTCCACTCAGCATTGCAGGCACGCATCATCTTCACTGTCCATGCGCCAAGGCCTCAATCGAGCGTTACCTTTTTCTATACTAAGTAATAGTACTCCTTTCCTTCCTCTTCTCTGTCACTGTCTGGTTCGCTCTCTCTTCTGTCTTTTGGGTCTGGGCCTACTTGGCTCTTGACGTTACTTCGACGCTGTGAGGATGTGATCCATCAGCTCCGTCTCTCAATCTTCCAGGCAGGTTATCAGGCGATGGTGGAGGCAACGCATGCCAGGACTTGACAAGCCTCCACAGTCTCACACTCGGCGCCCACCCATCCTGCTAGTCATTGTAGGATGTTCGGCGTCATTTAGTTAGCCCATCCGCCTGTATCGGGTGGGAGTGTAACGACCTGACTCGTTTATAAGGGTCAAGTATGTATTTCTGGTTGTGACGGTCCAGAGGTGCAGGTTGGCGATGGCTTGGTCTCTTCTTACCCCTCCCTCCTCTGTCTTACCCGTTCTTGCCCTGTCCTGTTTCCCTATTTTCTCTGTGGCCTCTTCGTCATCAGTCTCTCTCCCTTTTCCTCTCGCTCTCTTCCTCTGCCTCAACTGCTCACAACTCCTCTCTCTCGGTCTCCCATCTTCCTTCTTCCTTGATGGTCTAACTCAACGCTTTAGCTTGTGCGCGCGCGCTCTCTCTCTCTCTCTTTCCCATTCAAATGTTCCTTAAAATTATCAGTCGCTGGTCGGGTTGACTATTCTCTGGACCAGCTACGGGTATAGGTTATGTCCTGGTGGATGCATTCCGTTTGGCGGGCCTTGGGAAGTTGTTGACTCGACAGTTCTAGTTGTTTGTCTTCTATGCGAGGAGGAACGACTTCAGTGGCTTCGTTCCTCACTCTGTAACAATCTCCACCAGAGTCTTTCGTCACGCTTCAGCTACAGCATCTAGAAAATCTTTGATTTGTACAGACGACCTTCTTTTTTGTCCTTAGAAGGAGCTACGTCTCCTGAAGTCATACAGTTTTCTCTCTACTCTCTACAGAGTCTGATGGTCGTCGGAGACGGGTCTTTAAGTCAAAAGCTAGTCTGCACTACTAGATGGGCTTCAATGGTTTTCAATCTCTACCTATTCTGACCAGTTCCATTCGTCACGTCAAGAGTCACGTTCAAGAGCTTACAGTACTGCCCTAGTAGGGAAAGATTTTGTACAAGGGATCTTTTTTCTTAGCTGCAGAGGAGCTTACCTGTCCAGCGTACATATTAATTGCTATTTGTCAAAGGGTGCTTGTGAAAGACCGCCACCGACCCCTTGATGCTTCTCTGTATCACAAAGCTCACCTACCGCGAATTGAGAAGAAGTTCTCCAGTAGGAAAGGGGAATACACCTCAAGCGCTTGTGACTGCAACCAAGACCTTTACTTTGTATTGCTGTCATCAAATGTCATCAATACTTATGATGGTGGACTTTTCAAAAGATTCAATTAGGGGATCTTTCTGCTTGGAATGTCTTATATTCCCTGCTGCAAAGGCTGCCGTAGCTTTAGCAATATGGCGACCCCATATTATTGGGCTAGGTTATGACGTGCTTGTTGGCGTGTTGGCTGATGCCAGGGCTTCAGGGCAGCAGCTTCCTCTTCTTATTAGCTCTTCATCCTGTGAGCACCCGGCGACTCGGTCTGGTGGTTCTTCACTTCTCCACTGTAACCTATTGTAAAGGATCGAGCACTCCTGGGGAAGAACTGAAGCGCCGGAAGGAACCGAAGCTCTCCTAGTGGTAGTCCTAAAATAAAGACCTTCTGAAGCTATTACATTAAGGCCCTATAGGGGGACTGTGCCGATACACGAAGATGATGGTTCTTAGCCGAAAATACCGCTTATGGTTAGCCAGTGAGGTCAACGAGCTCAGAAAGCTGCATCTCAGCGGCATGGAGCTCTGGTCTTGCTGCATCCTCATTCAATCGTCGTGATCTATGGGCCTCCGACAAGGTGTATCAAGTCTCCTCAGCTCAGTCCTCTTGCTATCCAACTACTGATGCATCGCACTAGTTGAATGTTCTGAGTAAGGTCTGACTTTTGCATAAGCTGTCAAGCTAGCGAGTATGGCGCCTTCACGGCAAGGGTTTGGCGAGCTCTCCAATGATCGAACCCTACAGCTAGACAATGGTGTTCTCTGCTCACTAGCATAAGCCCTAATCACTATCAGTCCGGCCTGCACGTTGGCCTCGATGAGTCTCTCCGCGCTGAGACGATGCCTATTGAAGGCGCTTACAATGCTCCTTAGAGGTCTGGCACAGGTATGACGGAGTTAACATATTAAGTGTTCTTCCTTGAAAAGTAGGAAGTAGACATTGCCCACACACTTTTATCCTTTGTTTCCAGGGAATACTCTACTGCCTCAACTTGCAAGGCCAACTAATGTCGTCTTCATGGAAGGACAGGAGACGAAAGTGGAATAGACAGGTTTGCTCTATGAGCTGAAAGCGCTCATCGCCATCACTAATAACCATATTTGCCTAGGAGAGGGATGTGCTGATCACTTCGCCAAGTGCTGTCCATGGAACTGACTTATTTGAAGAGTTCCGCAGACGTGTCACCGGTAGGTCTTCATGTGCCCCTACAATCCTGGAGAATGGGAACTTGTCCCTAGCCCTCCTTCCTGTCCGTACTCTTGAGCAAGAAAGTAAGAGCTGATCCGGTGATACTGTCGCAGGGTATGAGAGTAGCTTTCAAAACTTCCGTTTGGCGTTCCTCGTCATGCCAGTGGTGCTATGCCTGGCCCTTGCAGTTTTGGGCCGGTGCGGAGTGCTTGTCTATAGTGGCCTTGTTGGGCCGGTCTGGTACTTTGCCACGCTCATGGTCACGGTTAACCCCTTCTGGCAAGTCTACGAGTACAGGGGCTTGGGGTAGGTGTCAGACGGGCCTCGCGGACTATGGTCATACTTTTCTATACAAAACGCTATATCTTCTCCTTTTGGGTTCTAGCAGTCGATGAACGGCACTGCTCTTCCGGTCACTCCCACTCAGGGCTCTGCGCTTCTGATCAGTTTCCCCTTTTCTTTCTCGTTCTCTCTATCTCTTCCTCATCGTCCAACCCCTTGTCAAAAGGAGGTTCCGCCAGTCCCTCTATATCCTCCACGTCAGATCTTCTTAGCGTTGTGACTTAACTTCTTAAGGTCACCAGTCTTCTCTCCTTGCCCGCAGACCTGGGTTCGCCCGGAATATGTTCACAGTGCTGCTGATTATCAGCTTTCTAATCGGCATAGTCGAAGTCTATTTGACGGTCTTCCTAGGTGATAGGTCCTCATCCTGGATTGTAGGGAGCTCTCTCTCTGGCTTTCTGACTATCGGGGCAATTCCTTTTTTCTTCTTCGTCCAGGTCAGTCATGTGCAGACAATCACGGCGCCCATCTTGCGTAACTCGTTCTCTCATCAATCTAATTTCCGGTTACTTCTGCACCCTCCTATCTGATGCTTCTGCAGCATCGGAAGGTCCGAGAAACGCTAGTACATAATGGTCCTATCTCAGAGGACGATGGCCATGGGCTACGGGAAGGTACCTGCGGCTGGATTTATTGTGCCTTTGATTGGATTTCTAACAAGATTATGGCTTCGAAGGTCCGGAAAGCAAGGATGGCGTGGAGATCGGAGAAATGAGCGGGGCGACTAAAGAGCAATCGCAAGGGAAGGAGTATGTCTCTGGATTTGATAGAGGTAAGATTGAAGGGACAGCGCTCGAGAAAGAGAAGCCGAGAATTAAGTGATGATGGGGGAAGGAAAGGACTAGGGCTCTTTGATAGGTGAAGCGTTGGACTCATCTTAGTCATATGGCTGCGACAATGAAACAGGACCTGAAGCACATTAGCCCTTCTTGTGGCAGAGGCACCCAAGACCATACTCACTTATCTCTCTTTTGCCCAGATGCACATTCACGAATACTCCCTGTCACGTACTCTACGGCATTGTTAGCCGCAACCATTTCCTGGGCCAACTACCTTATTCCATCGGGTTCAGTGCTCTCTCAATGGGATTTAATCTACGTCTGTGTCTTTGCCAGCCTCTATGTCATTGGGAAAGAGAGGACGAAGGATATCTCTTATCACTTCGGTTATCTCATTTTTTATGCAGTGGTCATGACCAAAGTAAGGGCTCATATCCTGTTGCTTTTCTTTGTCCTCATGGTCTGATGATCTCCTTCAAGGCGCCCAATTTCCTTGGACCGCTCTCTCTGAGAGCGTTTGAGTCCCTCCATCTCTCTTTGGAGACGTATCTACCGTCGTTTTTGTCATGGGGAGAGCTCTTCATTTCCTTTGGCTACGTGCTGATGATGCAGGTGCGCGGGACTTTATCCTGACCTGATGGCTGTCGTATGCCTTTGGCATGATATTCGACAACTTGCGGTGTCTACGGACGCTCCAGTTATTCCTGGTTCTCTGACGTCACTTCACGTGTACTTCCGTGACTTTTTAACGGTTCCATCCGTTACTCTTGGCTCTACTCCGTCAAGGCTCTATCATTTTGAGTCCCGCATTCATTCAGCAAAACTTTAACTGTCGGCGCTACTGACTTATTCTGCAGACTTTTTTCTTTACGCTGTCGATTGTTGTCGCCAAGCTCTCAAGGCAATCCTCGCACCCGGCGTTACTCTTTATCGCGCAGCTATATTTCTACCTCTTCTGGTATCTATTAGTAGCCAACGATCGCCCCATAGATGGCTCGTACTGGGTGACGCTATTATGGAATGTGAGTATAAAGTGGTAGGATTGAGAACGAGGTACATTAGAATCTTGCGAGAGCAAAGGAGTTCCCGGCGACGATGTGCTTTAACGCCAATCCGACTGAAAGTGTCGGTAGGACCGCACAAAGAAAGCCCTTTCAGGATGGGTACGGGCGTGCCGGGAAGGATCACTAAAGTTTTGAAGTGGTCTTGAAGGGACGGGGGAAACGGGGGCTATCACCGGGACTGACATCTTGTCCTCTTCCTCTTCCGCTGTATACCGACAGAATGTACACGTCATTCTTACCAATACTGGATTCTATGCTGACGTCTTCAGAACAGGCGTAGCTTTTATCAAAAATCCCTTCTTGCCTTGCATCCGACTCGACTCTCTGAACTGCTACAGGTAATCAGATCTGGCCCTGTCCTTTACTCTCGACGGTTCAGAGTCACTATGTATTGCCGGAACGAGGTCGAGAGCTTGAAAATGGTCCCATAATGTTCCTTGAAGCCTAATTAACCTGAGCTCACTCCGTCGACACATGCAGGGCGTCATTGAGGGCAAAACGTCAGCGGGAGGAAGAGGAGGAAGAAGAGCTCTTGAAGCATGCAGCCTATGATAGCAGTGATGACACTACCTTTTCTAGAAATGTATCCTCACCCCTTATCAACAGAAAGTCGGGAAGGTAGGCAGACTGTGTCTGGTCGAGAGCCATTTGGTCGGTTGTCTAACTCTCTCTGGACTTGGTTTCAGGGTGAAAGTCACACGGTATGACGTGGAACCGCTCTCTGAGGAGGAGATAAAGTCGCTCATCTTTCTGATCACGGTATCCAGCCGCTCAGCCTAAGCTCCCTGGAAGCCTGACTGTTACGTGCCTTCATTATTTTGTGTGCTCGTGTGCCTCCCTTTCTGCTCCCCTTGTACCCTTTCTTTTCTTATGCCTTACCAAGCCCTCCTCCCTTCCTCTTTTCAGATGGCGGAACAGGACAATATGGCAGACTCCACCGCGCTCATCATCGTGCCCTCACTGCTGAGCCTCTTTTCGATTCTTAACCCCAATAACGTCAGTGATGCATACCTCTTCCCACCTCCTTACCCTCTCAATCTCAGTCGGCACACTTTCCAGTAGTTCTCTTCACAAGCATCTTCCTTTCCTATAGTCACCTTGGCCAATAACGCCCAAGTTCCGTGCTCAAAGTCTTTTTGTACTGACCATCAGGTTTCCCCTCACTCTGCAGAGCTCATCCATAATGAGCAAAGGCAACTTGTGGCTACGCTGTGTGTTCATGTACATCGCGCGGCTTATAAGGTAAATTTGCCCAAGAATTCATCAGACAACAGCCATTTTTACTCATCTATAGCGAAATACATCCAGCTTCGTTGTTTCCAACGTTTTACCGGCATTGTCGGCTCAAAAGTAACCTTAAGGCCATCTTCCTTCTGTTTTACTTTGCAACGCTCTTTCTCTCGTTCTCACGTTTTCCCTTCGTTTTTGGGTGCGCTTGCTGTTCAGTGGCCACCTTGCCAGGGAAATACTTACACATAAACTGCGCTCAAGCTCCAAGGTAAAGTATAGGCTGTCTTCTCGACTGACAACTGTCCCGTGAGGCACCGCTAACAGCTGCTATCTTCGCAAACTGCAGGCGGATGAGCTGGAGGAGACTAACGAAACGAGTCGAGAGGTTGAAAAGCTGGACAGGTGCGAACACTCATTAGCTCTAGCTCTTCTATTATGCGGTTCTTCCGCTCCTCTCTTCCGCGCCTGCCAGCTGTAATGGATATTATGAACCAATCTCAGCTATCTAGGTTGCTATGGTCCCATCTATCTCTCACCCCACTGTTATCGACGTGTCTTTATGCAGCATTGTTATGCGGGACTTAAAGGATCGCTTTTGGTTCTTGGTGGCAGTGACAGTGAGCTGCACTTTCGCCTGCTTTCAACACGACGACATCCCCTCGCGCTTCGCCTTCCTTGTTCAGGTTAACACCGACTTCACACCCACAAATGGACAGCCTTGAGGAGGGAGAAGGCCTGAAAGGGGCCTGTTACTTCTTATTCTTCTACTTCCTGCATTGCCTTATTCCGCGCGCTATGCCTTTTGGACACATCTGCTCCGGCAGTAAATGAGCTCCGAATGAGCAGATTTGAAAGTCGCGCAGCGCTTCAAAGGCTCTGTATCCTTACTATGGCGTGATTGAAAAGGCCCAGTAGGTGCAGCACGCAAGGTTGCTTCTTCAAAGCCCACGAAAATAGAGGTTTCAAAGGGCGCCCGACAAAGACGAAGCACTGAGATGGGGCGATAGATAGGGAAAATGGTAGCAGAGTCAAGACCATGGCAACATATCGAGAATGAGGGCTAGGTTGGGTTACAAGAGACTAGGTCAGAGGCACTGGGTGGGGCCCGGAGGCCCTTCTCTCATCGTATAGACAGAATAGAACCTCTTGCTCTATCGCCCCATCCATCAACAAGAAAGGGTTATATATCTTCTGTGCTCCTCCGTTCCCCAGAGTCGTCTAACGCATATCCATGTTTCTTCAGAAGTGTCCTCTCGCGGGTCACTCTTGTCCTACATCGATTCGCAACGCTACATCATCATTGCTCTTCAGCTCCCTTCCGCGTATTACCTCTCAACCATGCCGATGACACTGGAAGAGAGAACTGCTCTGCCCAGCCTATGCCGACCGTGATGCTCCCACAGAGCTTAGTTTCTTCCTTCGTCCTCAAGCCACCTTGTGCGATCCTGGTGTGCTTGTCGGCTTGGTTGTTTATCAGAGAATGAGCAGCGGCTTGGTTGCTGGGGACAAGAGGCCGGTGGAAGTCATGCCAACGCCTGCGGCAGCAACCGTAAGACTCTCTGATCACAGGAAAGATACCGTACAAGTCAGAAAGGGGTGACTCCCAGCACCCAAGGATGGAGGCAATTGGTTGTTATAGTTGACAGGTGTATTGTGAGGTGAGGGGACGACGTCGATACCCGGTGCGTGGCGTCGCCCCCATCAGAACACGTGTGCGGTCGATTGGGAGAACAAGAAGATCTCCCTTGTCTTTCTTCTCAGCTGCCTCCCCCTCTCTCTCTTGCTCTCTTGCTCTCTCTCCCTCTTTCT
>FLMG01000265.1:266336-295331 GCA_900088475.1 Hyphochytrium catenoides
TCATTGAGACAAAATCCTTATCAGAGAATGAGCAGCGGCGCTCTTATCGCGCGGAGGAGTCTGTTGTTCTCCCGCTTCAAACCTCTCTTTTCTACCCATAATCTTCGACAGAGCGCTGTGCCTTCCTCAAGGCTGAGCTCCACTCACGCAATCATGACCAAGAAAGCGCTTGTTCCAGTGGTAAGAGTGGCCGCAGGGGAATAGGGAGGACGAGGTCTGAGAAGGTAGTAAGAGGAGCTTAAACGTTGCCTTGAAGCGTGACAGAGGGACACGCACACAGAGAGAGAGAGAGCCAAAGAGGAGGGGGATACATTGAGAGGATCGACCCTGAGAGGAGCTTGTCTCGCAGCAGCCTAACAAGCTTATCATCCCATAGGCAGATGGTAGTGAGGATATTGAAACAGTCACGATTGTGGATGTCCTCCGTCGAGCCAAATTTGAGGTGAGTAGGCCAATGATGCCTAAGTATCGCCAGCGCACGACTACGGCGGCTATAGACTGTGAGAAAAGGATGACTAGGCCCATTAGGGGCGATACGGGTAGAGATGAGGGCCGCTGAACCAGCCGAGATGCGATTAGACTCGTTAGAGAAAGTCCTCGCAAGTGCCAGGAGTCGGAGCGCTGAACGACTCACTCTTTCTTGCGAGTAGGTGGTGCTAGCAAGCGTCATGCCAGGACGGAATGAGGTGACGCTGGCCCGTGGCTGCCGCCTGGTTGCTGACCGTAACATCTCCGAAGTGCTGCAGCACTCCCATGACTGGGATGTCATTGCACTGCCAGGGGTAGGAGAGAGTTTATCAGCTCTATCATCCTGGCTGATGGGGTCTTTATGGAGTTCTTTCTTCGCCAATCTCTTTGTGTGTCTGCTCTCTCTTTCTCAGTGTTTCTCTGCTATTGACCTGCGTTTCGACTCCACTCGCTGTCTGTTCCGTCGGCCACATTGGCACTCTCGGTTGCTTCTCTCTCTTCCATACCAGTGAATCACCTGTGCTTATCTTCCTTTTGCTGGTATCGTGGACAGGGCATGCCTGGTGCTGAACACCTACGGGACTGTTCAGGGCTGATTGAGCTCTTGAAAAGACAGAAAGCTGCGGGCAAACTCTATGCTGCCATCTGTGCTTCTCCTGCAGTCGTCTTTCATCACCACGGACTCCTCGAAGGGAAGAAATTCACATGCTTCCCCTCCTTTGCACAGAAGATCCCAGGTACGATCTATACGGCGCTAGAGGATGAGGGATGCATGCGATTGCAGCTGTAAAGAGATTTAAAAATGGACAACGGGTCGAGAGGAGAGAGACAGATAGGCAGACAACAGATAAAGCGGCGGGTCACGTGCAGCAGGACGGAAAGGCAGGACCGGCACGGGGCGAAATGGGAGAGAGGTACGGCATGCCGCTTCTGCTGATGTCCTACTTGTAGGGGCGAGTTCAGCATCCTCGGACCGCGTCGTCGTATCAGGTAACTGCATTACCAGCCAGGGGCCCGGCACATCTATCGAGTTCGCGCTGAAGATCGTCGAGCATGTTGCTGGGAAGGTCAGGAAAAGCTGTTCTTTCTTCTGTCATTTTCATTCTAGTCTGCGGGTCACTTGTGCCCATACTAGACCTATCTATGGCCATCAGTCCAGGTCCTACGTGTCCCCTCCATCTTCTCTCTTTTTAGTGACCAACCTGGGTTCATAATCAGCTCCGTGGCTCATATCGGTCTTTCTTGACTTTACTGCCAGAGCGTTGGCAAATCCACGGAAGAGCCTTTGCTTGCTGCTGTCTCTGTGGTTGGTGCTTAAGGAAGCTGGAAAAAAAAGCCGAGATGATCAATCGCTTTGTAGGCATCTAGGCCAGCTACTGTTTTTAATACTGTTTGATAATGAATTTGCGTATGACTCGCTGTAATCAAATGAAGACCATAAGACAATCTACTTCGTCAGTGAGTAAGCGACGAGTAGAGTGGCAGTAGGACGAACTGGCTAAGAAGAAATGGGCCGCACTAGACAAGCGAGGCGCTATCACTTCAGTCAGATCTAGAGCCACTCCTGCTGGCGGAAGAGGAGGGTCTTCTACGTGCCCTCCTATAAGAAGAATGGTGAGCCTTGTTTTCGTAGCAAAAATACGAGCACGACCTGCTTACTACCTGGGCGGAGACGAAGACTGGGACCTCGACCTTTCTCTGCCTCTGCTGCGGCTTCTCGAGGATTGCCTCTGTGCTTTTGCTCTCCTCTCGGGTGTTGGGCTCTTGCTCTCTGACACTTTCCTCGGCGGCGAATCGTCTCTGCGCCTTCTGTCCGCTTTCCCTCTACTTCTGCTCCTTTCGAATGACCTGGGTTTGTCTCTACGTTCTCTACTCCTACTACGCGAATGATGTCGTCCTCGTTCCTCCGAACGTTCTGCGTGCCTTCTCGCTCCTCTTTCTTCTGACCTCCTCTTAGCTTGGGTCCGTCCTCTGTCATTGCTTCTGCTTCTGCTAAGTAATTTGAAGGGAAAGTCAGTGGTGGGAGTTGTTTGAGAGGGATACCCTGATCTTACCTCTTCTGTTCTTTTCCGTCTCTTTGCGTTCTTTCTTCCCCTCTTCTTCTTGTCTCTCCTTCCCTAAAGCGGAAGCGGCTGCGGCTCTCGCTTCTGCGCTCTCTGAACTGTCTTCGCCCTCTGAAAGAACCACTGTCTTCCCTGCTGTCGGCCCTTCCCCTATAGGGTGGGCGCCTGGAGCCTCCTCGAAAGCCTCCACCTCCCGGTCCTCTGGAGTCTGACCGGTATCTGGAACGAGACTCTAATTAGAATGCAAGGAAGCGAATAATACTTTGTAATACTTTGGACAATCGGGGAGCAATCTACGTGGCAGCCCGCAAGGACAATGCAGAGGAGAAGGCACGTAATCCCTGGCCGTGATAAAAAGGTTCTCCGCCTTACTGTCTTAGCCCTCTCCCACGGTAAATGGTTCCATCAGGACCAACCCGGACCTCGCCTCGGGGAAGCTCCTCCTTTTCTTTTGTCTTCTCTTCCGCTACCGGCACAAGAGAGAGGGAAGTAGTGTGAGACGATACGCGCACTGAGAGACAGACAGGTAGTACTTCCAAATATATTTGAAAGGGAAACGTCTAACCTTCCTTGAGCTTGGCCTTATCCTCTTTTGACTCTTCTTCATCTGAAGAAGAAGATGCATCTTCTTTCTTCTTCTTTCGCTTCTTATCCTTTCGGGCTTCCTTTTTCTTCCTGTGGATGGGGTTGAGGGCAGGGCCTCAAATGGTAGGGGTTATAGGGGTTTACACCTTACCTTCTCTTTTTCTCCTTTCTCTTCTTCCGCTTCCTCCTTTCTTCCTCACTAGCAAGCAGTACGTTAGCTCACTCGCGCGAGGGCTCTGTCTTAGTGGGAACAAAATGTCAACGGAAGACCGGATTACCTGCTAGAGTCGGAATCGTCTGAGCTCCCGCTGGAGCTGCTTTCCTCACTTGAACTCGCCTCTCGCCGTTTTTTCGACTTCTTAGTAGCTTTCTTGTCTGCGAAGAGAAGGTAAGCTCGATGGGGACGTAGGGTTGTAGATGCTAATCCTCACCCTTTGGCTCTTCAGGGTAGCAGCCGCAGTCAGTGATTTGGATCGGTGCCACTGGGCGGTCCCGAGCATCAGTTGGTGTGGCGTCCATTCTGAGAAGGCAAAGAAGATAACGTTACTTGCCGACCTCCCCAATAGATAGAATAGAGAGATAGATAAGCAGTAAGGATGGCTAATTGGGGAATACATAAGAACCAACTCTCAGCAGGGTGAGCCATACCTCCTAACTATGTCTTCACCCTTCAGAACCTCTCCAAACACGACGTGCTTGCCGTCAAGATGCGGGGTCGGAGCAGTGGTGATGAAAAACTGCGAGCCATTAGTGTTGGGTCCTAGTTAAAAAGAGTGTCACGGCGTAAGATAGAAAGAGAGGAAGCTGAATGAGGAAACCAGTTGAGGAGCTTGTAGGAACATTGGGCGAGAACAGGTAGGTATAAGTGAAGACTAGGTGACCGAAGACCGCCACTTTCGCGGTGTCAGGTCTGGATGGCGAAGTATGATACTCAGCAATGAAAGAGTAGTTTGGCCAGTGATAAGGGCAGAATGAGTGCAAAGAAGAGGCTATCACAAAGACAACTATCGACCCAGTGGGAGAGTTACGACGATTCGTACCGGCATTTGCCATACTCAGGCGGAAAGGCTTATCGTGCCGGTATCGGAAGCCCTCATCTGGAAATCGCTCTCCATAAATGCTTTCTCCTCCTGTACCATTTCCAGCTGTGAAGTCGCCCTGCGTGAAGGTGGCCAATGTGAGGGGTCCGCCCAACAGTGAGGATCGGATCGAACGAATGACGGACCACAAAGAAGCAAGTCAGCCGTCAGATTGGTCTTCAAAGGAAGCACATCCAGGAACGTAGGGCCGCGGACGCAGTGCAACGCAAAAGCCACAGAAGCAGAGCAGAAGACGATGGGAATACGTACGCCTTGGCACATGAACCTCTTGATCACTCTATGGAACTTGGAGCCTAAAGGATAACGTCAATCCAGATAATCGACAGAACACCCTAGTAAGTGGGGTTGCTATTGCCGTGTCTGAGGATCAGCGTTATGTTTGCAAGCACCTTTGTAATGCAGAGGCTTTCCAGCTTTGCCTAGTCCTTTCTCTCCCGTACAAAGAGCTCTGAAGTTCGCTGTCGTCTTTGGAAGTCCCTCATAGAGCTGAAACTCGATGCGTCCAAGCGCTTCATTGCCAATAGAAATATCTTTTAAGCGAACGGATGACCCACATGATGTGGGTAGAATCAGGAGGAGCAAGGAGAGGTGGACGTCAACGCGAGAGGGAAGCGATATAGGCTTGTCTGTCGGGTGCTAATATTATTAACTTACCGAACCAACAAACTGGTGCCATGGTTGCAGCGCTCAGCGGTTGGCAGACGGAAGCTACCTAACGCCGCCTGGAAGGCGAAGGACCGCCCAGATGCAAGAGCACGACACCACTGATCTCTCGAAATGGCCGTGCTGACCGCCAATGCAGGTTCGTCCGTCTCTTCTGTGAGGCAGTCTCATCAGCTGAAAGCCACCACCAGACCGCTGCATGGCCAACAACTTCCGCAAACTCCATCTGATAAAGGGCTCTAATAAAGATTAGAAGAACAAAACCCTTGTGTTGGAGAGTGATGTGAGCGTTGAAGCTTTTGAAAGCGGCTAACGCTAATCCGTATCTTTATACGTACTCGAATCCCTTGCTCGGAGCTCGAACAGACAGTCACCATCATGGACAACCTGAGAAGGCTCACAAGGCAGCTCTCAAGGCTGCATTGATCCAGAGCATGGTTATTATCATCTGACTGCTGGCGAGAGGCAGAAGAATAGCTTCAGCCAGGCACGCAAGGTTTAGAGAAGTTGACGATTACCAGGCTTGTCCGGCTCACCCCGAACCGAAGGCCTAAAAGATGGCGTATAGGGAGTACTCCGCATCCATGGTTGGTGGTAACCCCAGCAGCTCTTCTCTAGTACGAACCAGGCCCGTTACTCTGGGAGTACTCCATTTGGTAAGGTCTAGAAGGACCCCTCCTCCGACGGCTGCGTGATAGCAGAGATATTGTTGGTGCGATGATTGGCACTGACATGATGAAAGCGACGAGGCGTCGCAGGAGCTGCTTGCTCATCAAGTAACATGTCGCCGCCTCTGCCCCAGTAGTCATCATCACTCGTTATGTACCATACCAACATCAGCGATGATTTCCATCCTCTCTTGGTGGAGCTTGATTATACCAGTGGTGCTCTGGGGCTGGTGGATGACTTTACTATTCTCGTCTTCTTTATAATTGAGTCAAGTCATTAGAGGTAATAAACTCCTTGATCGAGGGCAACGAAGAACGGTACATCTAGGCATCCAAGGCAATCCACCATCGTCTTCTAGCTTGTGCTAGTTAGAAAGCAGCGTATCGCAGTCGTTATACCTTAATGACTGTTAACTGCAACCCATAGGGGATGCTGATTATCGGTATAAGCATAGGACACCTGTTGCGGCAACGACGGCGCTGCTGGTAGCGGGCTTTCCGATAGTGTTAATGTTTGCTTATCAATCGCGAAGTCACTGCAAGATAATGCGGAAGCTCAGTTACCTTCGAAGTACCTACAATAAGAGGCTTTAATTGCTTCTGGGGCGGCATTGAATCCTCCGTCTTGGAAGGCGGGGTAACAAGGATATGCCAGCGCGCACTTCACCTCCGTCCTGCGGCACAATCCTTGCCCATGCTTCGTCATTCCAGGACAGAGGAGTCGCATCTCGTCGTACGCCGCACTGATAAGGAGCAGTGTTCCTCCATCCTTGTAGCTATACTCACTATTAGAGGTCAGAAGGACAATACTAGGCAGTACTGATGGATAACACCAGCCGATGGCTTGGTTGTTCATGCAGCCCTCTTCCTTCCTTTTGGTACCGCCGAAAGATGAGGCTTGCAGGTAAAGGTAGGCCCATCTTTACTCATTAATGAGCCACAGCTCACTAATGGTCACTTTGCTGACCTCATTGTGAGCGTGAGCGTGACAACGCCTTCCTCTTTCATACGAGCAACGGGCCTCAGCTCTTAGAATATGGACCTTGTTCTGAGTATTTTCCGTCCTCTGCGGGTGCCGCACCCCAGAGTTATTACCAGCAACCTGACTGCGCTTCTTCGCATGCCTCGGGAAGGGGTGATCTGAAAGTTTGGTAGGTGTCTGGCTTCTTCCTTCTCCATCCTCCTGTTTTCTAGGTTTCGTTGCGAAGAAGGTGTGCATAATAATGGCTTGGACACGAGAACGCTCTATGTGATATGATCTAGAAGTTGGGTGCCTAGATTTGCGTGTTCTCCGCCGATGGAGACAGACAACTCTTCCGCACATGACGACCATGGACTCTGAAATGACTCTCCCTCCCCTTGCATTGAACTTTTGCTAAACGCAACGACCGGCCAACCTGACTTGCCTCAGTTTGGGTCCTTTCCTTCCTTCATTTCGTCTTCGTTACCAACTTGCCAATGGCAATACGAGCAATCTTTCCCAAGGCCTCTAGATGAAATGGCTCCTTGCGATCCACAGTTTCCTTAGCTTTTCTTTTACTAGATATGGCGTGGACTCCAATGACATAATGCTGAACCTCACTCTTTCATATAGACGTTGGAAGGACCCGCCAATGATCCTGGCGACACAGGCAAGAGGGCCCAGATCTGATGGGCCAATCGTTAAGAGAGAGCTTACAGAGCATGACGCCAGCCGCGTTGACCTTGGACGCGTCTACAGCTAAGCAGAGAGCTTAGTACCATGAAACCTGTGCTAGAGTCGGGGGCTTCAGGTCTTTATCACCGGTCAAAAAATAGTCTCAACCAGGTGGAGCTCTGCCCATCATCCTCTCTATTATTCGGTCACTCCTAGAACTAATCTGCAACTCTGGACCGTGCTCGGCAACTCAGAAGAAAGACACCAAGTAACGAAAAAATATCCGTCATAGAGTCGCTAACGGCCGGTAGCGTTACCCCTAATAACCGTGCCTCTCTTCTCTTCTCTCCCCCCATGGCTTCTCTGTGTTTGTACCGTCGGAAAGCGTCTTTCCGTTTTTGTGAAGTTGGGGATGTGGGTTGATAACTGGAGTTGTACTGAAAGAGAGATTATGTACCAGTAAGAGCAGGTGGGAGAGAGGCCGCGCCGATACTGTAGACAGACAGAGACACAGGGACGGTACAGCAGTAGATCTATAACAATGCGGAGAGAGGAGTGAAGCAAGAGGAAGAGAAACGCGGAGAGCTGTACAAGAGGAGGAGCAGGAGGAGCCGGTGCCGCCAGCGGATGAAGGACAGGGACACCCCCATTATCATAGTGCCAAACGATAAGGGACGAGCTATCAGACAACTGTTTTCTCCTGTGGCTTTGTCAGGTTCTGACGTGGTAGATCGCTGACCGCAGCTAAATCTCCGAAAGACAGCCAACGACGAAAAGCTGTGAAAGGCTACGATCGCCTGGACAGAAAAGAGAGAGCAGGCGATTCAGTTATGATTGGTCTGCGGCATAAGCTCCGCAAGCCCCGGCTAATCCTTTTTCTATCACTTTCATGCGGTACCCTTCTTTACTCTGTTTTTAACAGCCGCATACAGAGCAACGGCTCTGAAACATCGGGTGAGCGGGTTATCTTTTTATTCACAAGTTCTACTAAGTGAGCTAAAGCAGTGTTGTCATAGGGCTTGCGCACGAACATGAATCCAGTCTTGGTCTTCGGCAACGGCTACGATCCCTTTCTCCGGAAGCACAGGACGCGCTGCAGCATGTAGAACCTTTGGCATTCAGCCCTGTCAAGAGGAACCCCGACGATCCATGCTATGGAAAGAAAGATTGGACTTTCGCCTGTGAACCAGATCTGTTTCTGAGCTGTATAGCGGCTATTGTGTGTCTGATTCTGACGGCGGGAATGATGGCTGGACTAACTATGGGCCTGCTCTCCCTTGACACGCTCAACTTATCGATTTTGAAGCTCGAGGGTGAACAGAAAGAGAAGGAGGCAGCGGAGAAAGTTCTTCCAATAATCGCTAACCACCATCTACTTCTGGTCACGCTTCTTCTATGGAACTCCTTTGCCAACGAAGCGCTTCCTATTTTCCTCGACAAAGTGACGGACGAATACTCAGCCATTCTGATCTCCATGACTTGCGTCCTCTTCTTTGGCGAGATTATCCCTGCAGCCTTCTTCACTGGACCCCGCCAGCTCTTCGTTGCTGCTAAGCTTTGCCCGCTGGTGCAGATTCTGCTTTTTCTCACCTTTCCAGTCGCTTATCCCATTGGAAAGGCCCTAGATCTCGTCTTAGGGCACTCCCAGGATATGACACGGTACAAGCGGAACGAGTTGAAAGCGCTCGTCGCCATGCAGAAGGAGAGAATGGATGGTATGGAGCAGATGCTCTCTCGCGCAGCTGACCATAGCCACTATGGTGGGTCTCCTCGCAGGCGGCACTCATCGTCTTCTCTGGAAGAGAGCACTCTAAATGTGGACGAAGTGACGATCATTCACGGAGCATTGGATATGGCTCACAAGACGGTACGCGATGCCATGGTGCCTTGGAAGGAAGTCTTCACTCTGGATGCGAACTTGGTGCTCGACGACGACTTAATGGCAAAAATAATGTCTACTGGCCACAGTCGTATCCCTATTTACATGGCAGATACCATGAATATTAGGGGCCTCCTCTTGGTCAAAAAACTCATCGTGGTTGACCCTGACGATAAGAGAAAAATAGGCGATCTTGCCCTCCGCAGGCCCATTCTCACACACCCGAAGGCAGGCTTGTATACTCTACTTAATCGCTTTCAGACAGGGAAAAGCCACATGGCATTAGTGACCGAGAATGTGGACTACGTGAAGCGATGTTGGGCGGAGAGAAGGCCGATTGACCCAGAGAAGGTGACATTCGAAGGTATCATCACTATTGAAGACGTGATTGAGGAGCTAATCCAGGAAGAGATTGAAGACGAATCTGATCTCACTCAAGACATCTGTGAAGAGTTGACCAGTCACAAAGTGTCGCCTGAGGCAACCATGAAAGTCGTTCTGATAGCTGTGGAAAAGTTCAAAGCTTTATTGAGGCGGGCTAAGAGGAGAAAGGAGGAAGTTGACCGGTTGGTAGAGAGTGTAGAGATGGAGATCAGACAGAACGAGTCCGCCAATCATCGGGGTAGGTCAGATGGACAAGGGTATGTTCGAGAGATTATCGATGAAAGACCGCCCCCAGCTCCTAGGAGGCGCTCTCGGCAGACCTCACCGACGAACCGTGAGAGGTTGCACAGTAGAGAGCGGAAGCCATCGAGGAATAGTACTACGGAGTCCGAATACGCCAGGAAGTCGAGCTGGACTTTGACAGGCGGAGCCACAGCCACTGCCGTGGCGATGAGTTTTGGCATGTCCCCTGCCAAGCGCTATCAAATGCTTGGAGGTGGCTTGCAAACGGCCGGAGGATCTGACGGTTATGGGCAGAAGGACAACCTGACCAATGGAATGACAGGAGAGAACTCCCCCTTGCTGCGCAAGCATTAGTGACTGCCTCTGTTTGATTCCTTCTTTCCTCTATCGTAAGCTGCAACGCACGTCCATTAGTTCCTGTCTTATGGCTTAAATCGCTCACTTCTTGTGACATGCCTCCTATTTTCTTTACCCTTCTTTCTGCAATACAATCAGTACTTACTTGGCTAGGTTGGCATATTATGTATGCTCCTATAAGCAAGCAGGGCTTCAATTTTCCATGGCACCGGTCATACGACTAATATTAAGGTTCACTTAGCTGTCACTTTTACTGAGCCCGAATCTCACAACGGCTTCTCCCCCGACAACCTGCCAGCTCCCTCTACGCTTTGTCAGTTCCTTACACCACCATCATAGACGGGCTAGTTCCCGATCAACGCCTTTCTAGCTTCGCGACTTGTGTTTATCAATTTCTAACAATCACCGCTTAGGCGACATTGCCGGCAGAGCGGACTTGCTGTTCACTAGCTTGCCTTTCTTCTGTAGAATGCCCAAATGCCCCGTTGTGAGGCGAAGAAGCTCCTTCTTCAATTTCTGAACTTCAAGCTCTGAATCAGCGATGGGCTTTAAGCCTGCCCTACGTCTGAACTCATCCTTCGTAATGCCATAGCGGGCGGAGATGCCGGTTGCATCGCCATCCGTGGTTGCCCATAGAACTATAGCTTCTATGGCGCTCTCAAAAACCTTGGTTGTGAAGCTTATTGCGACTCTGTTTATGTCCACTCTGGCTCTCTTCCTGTACCTGAATTTGCGGATTTCGCCCTGTCTTGCCACATAGTTGCTTAAGCCTTCAGGGTCTACGCACCAGTGATCAGGGACAGGAGCTGGCCGCACGCAAATAGACTCGTAATGTTTTCTCTGCCTTATTTTGAATAGCTCATACTCAGTGGCCTGCCAGCTGAGCTGCAAGTCATGCCGGTTATAATGAACCAGGTCCGGCACAACGGATGATCTGTTCTTGAAAGCTTTATGGGGAGGAGATGGAGACAGCTGTGGACTGGACGAAGACGCAGAAGTGGGCAGGCAAGCGGAGGTAGGAGGTGGATCCGATAAAGGAACAGATGATGAATGTAGAGAGGATTTGGGCGATGAGGCTGTTTGGACGACAGTAGAGCCGCGGGGGCTCTTCAGGATTCTGAACTCTGCAAGCTGGGCCTTTTCTAGTATCGAGAGAGTGTGGATGAAGGCCTTCAAATTGGGTCTGCTCTCTGTCAGTTCACTCTGCTGAATGGCCTTGATAAGTTTACCGCGCCGAACCTTCCCACTGCTCCATTCCAAAGTCAAAGTTAGTAGGAGGCACCATGAGTGAAAGGAAGCCAGAGAGCAATGTCGAAGCATCAAGGCAGAGAGAGAGAGCTACCCAAAGGTGCAGCGGAATGATGGGAAAAGGAAGGCCTTACCCCGATGGTGCAAGGCGCTTGAATAGTCCGTGAAGGAACTTGTGATCCTCCTCCAAGTCCTTGTCAAGCCTTTCATCGAATTGCTCAGGTGTCAGCCTTTGGCCAAAGTTTGATGGATACTCTTCAGGTTCCTCCTTCATCCCTGGATCTATCTTCGCTATATGCGACAATGTAAGGCGCGAGCCATGGCCAAGAGAGAGCGTATGGTAGGCTGCTTATTCTCTTCCAAGACGGCGGCTGGCGCCAGAGCTAGACATCCACCAGGTTGTTGTTCTGTCTTCTTCTCGGCTCCCAGTTGAGTGCTAGCTGACCGACTGACAATAATGTCAGCAGAATCAGTGTGCGCCAGTCGCCGTGGCTCATACTAAAGATCGTTCTCATAAGCTCGTGGGCAACAACCTTTGGCAATGATGCACCTTCTATCAGCTTCCCATGCCGCCCTCGCTTGCTCTAAGGTGGGTACTTCGCACTTTCCAGCTACTTTGCCCGCGGCTGATGAAGAAGAAGAAGAGATGCCTGGCGCCGATGGTTAGAAGAGAGGCCGAGACAGAGATGGCAGTGACCTCAACCTGTGGATGATGATGATGATGCTGTGGTGGGGCGTTACATCCTCCACCACCGCTGCTGCTGTGCGGTGTCGACGTATTTCTCACAGCAGCGCCACACTGGGCCTTTATGTATGGGGACTGATCCCGTTCTGACGTTGAGCTAATTGCCATGAGCGTTAGCGGCTATAAGGCTTGGAACCACACAATCGTACAAAGAGAAGACTGATGTCTGGAAGATCTTTGCCGAGTGCTGCGATGAGAGACCAGTCCATCTTTTTCTTCTGCAGGCAGAAGTGACAGGGCTCGAGAGGATTCGAGGTGAGGGGCAGGACCTATGAGGACCTCAGAAGGCCGCTTCGAGGTGGAAGGAGAAGCTGGGGGCTTGACTCTCTCCTCCTTCCATTGCTGACGAGACAACGCCGAACGTACCCCATGATCTGAGGTTGTGCAGTCCACCTCTTCCTGTCTCGACCTGCCATACCTGTCGTTCTTACATTTCTTCTTCGTTTCTACTACACCCTTCCGTTTCTGTCATCGATAATGATTAGATTGTCCAAGTCGTACGCGGTTCGTGTTTGCTCGAGCAGCAGTGACGAACGACTACACTTGATATGAATCGATAGACAGAAGAGTTCTAGCATCCTCCAAGCCTCCTTTAACCTAGCGCTCCGAGTTTAATATGGGAGAAGGGCTGTAGGAGTAGCGACAATAAGTTTGGGAGATGGAGGAGCTTGAAGGACAGGCAGGCAGGCAGCCTTCGCTGATTTGATGCGATGGCGGACAAGGAGAAGCCAGATATAAACCTGCTGTCCAGCGAATCATCGCTGAACTGAACAAAAGAACCCCGAGTTAGGGAGCAATGAAACCCTTGCGCTGTTAGGAGAGGAGCTTCCTCAAGTTCACGCAGCAAAAGCTCGCCTAACAAATTCTGAAAGTATGTGTTCGGTCTTTAATATAGCGCTCTGATGCCTACAGCTGTTACGAGGAGGTGCCCTCTTTTACCGTCGGAGTGGTAGACGAGGGAGCAGTCGGCTTTAGATTGCCCAGAGGTATGTACTTGTACTCGAACTTAGCAACCCAGTCGTCTAGGGCATCCTTCTCGAAGATAGTTAGATCTGCTATGCTGGTGTTCTCCAAATCCTCCTCTGCGAAGCTCATCTTCGCCAAGGCGCGTGAGGCGTCACGCCCAGCGAACATCTCATAAGAACCCCCCGGTCCGTAAAATGAGCGGCCGCTGGAGACATCATAGATCTTGCCTTTCACGGAGATGAAGACGGGTTTGCCGTCCTTGCCGTCATAGTTCCGCAACTCTTCTATTGTATAGTCCCGTGCCGCCACGAAGTTGCCGACCACTGGATACTTCAGGTTGAACTTCTCTACCCATTCATCCAGAGTTTTCTGCTGGTCTGCTGTTAAATCGCTGAGGTCCAAGTTGTCAATATCTTTAGGGTCAAACGACATCTTTGCCAGCGCACGGGAAGCATTCTTCCCCGCAAACATGTGATAACCACCACCTCGACCATAGAAGTCCTTGCCAGCGGTAACATCGTAGACTTTATCCTTGAGAGCTATATAAGGAGGCCGGGTACCATCACCTTTGAACGGCGTCAGAAGTTCTAGAGTGAAACTTCGGAAGGATGGGTCTGACTGAGGTCCCCTGTCGGTCTTTCCAGAAGACATTTCGGCCGTGTTACGCTTCAGGTAGATGCTGGTTAGCGCAAATACAATAGCTGCGGCGACGGATGCAATGATTAGCTCTGTAGACGTATAGCCCAGCAATGTCGCTGTCATCTTCGTTAACGAATGAAGCCGCGGCAAATGCGCGTCTTCAGCTGTAGATCTGCCAGTTTCACAATGTGATCCAACAACAATGCCTGTTGATGCTTCAAGAGGAAACAGGAAGTGCTACCGGTATCAATGTCTTGCTGATGCTTTCGTTTGTCTTAAACTTTACTTTCCTGTCTGTCTATCTGTCTCTATCTCTCCATCTGTGCGCCTTCAGGCATGCAGGAAACAACCCCTCCTTGAGATCTTCAGAACTCATTGGAAGGATCAAGAAAGGAGCAGGAGGAGGGCTTGCCTTTTATGGAGATCTTCAGAATGTCAGAACCTCGCTTCCCAGGCACTGTCAATAGGAAAGCCTGTACGACCCTGTCGTGCTGTAGAAACCCCAGGCTCGAGCTGTATGGGAATGTGAAAGGGGTACCGCCCCCGCCTAACCCAGGGGGGCTTTCCCTTCAGTAAAAGCTGTGTTTTGGAAGGTGAGTAGCGTCGATACCTCCAATGTAACTGGAATAGTCTAGCTGTAATGATAACTACGCGGTTGATTATCAGGGGGTTATGGCATCGATGATCCTCAATATCAAAGAAAACTGCCGAAAGATGGAAAGATGAAAGGTCATCATCACATCACTTTCTCAGCTCCCTCAGCCTCCTCCGCGACCTCCCCGCCCCAGCCCCTCATCGGCAGACTTCCCAGGCACCGCGCATCCTGGCTTTTGTGAGCTTGAAGCCCAGGCAGAGCTGACTAGGAGCTCATTGTTCATTACTCCGAAGATAAGATAGCAATACCGCAGTGTCGTTGGTTTTCTGACATTGTGCTGTGGAAAGAATCTGGGAAGCATGGAGATGACAAAAGAAGCCCTGAAGAAGTCATGTCGGGAGCACAGCCTCTATACGACGCCCTATCTCAATGATAAGCTCTACCTTCACTATAAGGTAGCCCCTCCTCAGTGCTATACTCTGTTTGAGACCCTGCTGGCTTAAGGTCTAATAACTTCTAATCTTCAGGGGTACCGTCGCATCCAGAACCTGGAGGAGTACACCGGTGTCCGAGTTCTCTGGCTAGAGGGCAACGGCCTAGGAAAGATTGAAGGACTGGAATCCTGCACGCAGTTACGATCGCTCTATCTGCAGGAGAACATCATAGAGAAGATTGAAAACCTTGATAAGTTGGTACGTCCAGAGATAACGAAGTGCATGGCCGTAACGTATCGTCTCTGAAAGGATGAGGGTCAATGTCTATCGATGAAGGGACCTGAGCTGTAACCATTCCCATCGCTGTTTCCTCACGGTATGGCCCTATGACCTATGCTTCTTCGTCTACAGACTGTGCTGGACACGCTGAACCTAAACCAGAACTGCATATCAAAGATTGAAAACCTTGGGAAGCTTCCAGCACTAACGGTGAGCTCTCTTTCTGACTTCTTATATTGGAACCCTCGCTTGTGCGGTCCGTAGGATCCATACTCTTGATTATTCGCCTTCCGTGTCGTTTCTTTACCGGTTTTATGTCGCTCTTACGACGTCACTTGTAGACTCTGCACCTTAAAGGGAACTATCTAAGCAAGAAAGAGGATTTGATGGGTCTCCTGGAGATTCCGTCTTTGTCCGTGCTTGACGTACAGAGCAATAGAATAGAAGATGAAGGGATCGTTGACATTCTCATTCGAATGCCCAACCTCTCGGTCTTATATCTTCAGGTCACCTAGCTTCTTTACCTTTGATGAAAAGTTGCTGCCGCGTTGGCGACTAGTACTTCCTATGATCCCCTCAAGCACTTTGCTAGTCCTTTCTTCTCGGGCGGGGGCCCCGTCCTCCCGGCGTCTCGGCGTGCCCGTTTGTTGGTTCCTTCAAGTGCGACAGAATTTATCTATCTCCCTTTGAGCTTAATCGTCACCAGTAAGCCTCTCAGTCAGCCTATCTTTCAAGAGATCCCAATCCCTTTGCACCTCGGTTGCACGGTCATCGTCTTGCCAAATCACGTTTCCCTGACTCCCTCGCGGCCTATGTTGTCCTCTCTTTACATTAAAGGGGAACCCTGTCTTAAAAAAGATCAAGCACTATAGAAAAATGGTCATCTACAAGTGCAAAAAGCTCCAGTACCTGGACGACAGACCCGTTTTTCCGGAAGAGAGGCTCCGCGTAGAGGTAACGAGAGTATTTGGCACCAATTGTCCAGTAAACCACCGCAGGCACTCATTAGCTCGGGGGTCCCATCTTTCCATACTCCCAATCTAAACCTTAGGCCTGGGGCAAAGTATACGAAGAGACAGGGGACGTGCAAAAGGCGAATGAGGCAGAGAAGGAAGAAATTGCCCGCCAAAGGAAGGAAAAGCTGGAAAAAGACGAACGAAACTTCCAGATGTTCAACCAGATGATGAAAGAAGGAATGGCGTACCGAGCGCAGCAAGAGAGGCTTTCTAACAATGCAGAAGAGGGGCCTGAGGTAAAGCCCTTTTTTACCTCTACTTTCTATACTCTGTGGAGGATATGTGCCACCTGCTTCCTTCACTCTCTATCCGGGGCCTTGACTCCATTGTGGTTTTAGTCCTTACTATGGGCCAAACATTCGCTTACTCCAGCTATCAGCTAGCAGATAGATTGGGCTCATTCTCTGGCTTTCAAATGACATTGTCTGTACCTGAGTGATTTCAACTCTTTGCAGATCAGTCCCTATTCTGGAGAGCCAATCGTAGCCGCTCAAGATTCTGCTCTGGTCACAAAGGCGAGAGAGGAGAGATGGGCGAGAATTGTAGGAGAGGCCGTGGACCCCGCGAAGTCAGAAGAGCCAGAAGCTAATGGAAAGCAAGAAGTCGCTCCCGATCACTCTCTGGAGACGCTGACGCTGGTGAGCATGACTCCGTTGCTGTTGATTCCATCTAAATTAAAAGCACTTGTTGGCATTGTCCATGTCTTATCTCTTATAATGTGGTGCCCCAAGCTCGGCCACTCATAGACTACACTCTGCTATCTTGTACCTTCACTATCGCTTATAAGCTTGCTTCTCTTCGTTGATCGCTCTTTATACCCTAACCTCTCGTCAATTATTCCGGCGAAGGTCTCGAAGGTTGGAACAGGGGATATCGTGTCAGATGGGAGTAGGCCGGACGCTGATGTGCAGAGTTTGGCACAGAAGCTGAAGGCTGCCAAGCTAAAGTATGAAAGTCTTCCAGACACACAGGTCAGCGTGAACCAATAAAGGAAGTCAGAACAAGAAAGAGAAAGGAAAAGTGATAGGATGACTTATTTTCTGTACCTTAGGAGCAAGGTACTGGCACATTCCACCGTCTAATGAAAGAGGTCAGAACGGAAGGCCACCCTGAGGCCACTGCTATTGCTAGTGAAACCGAGACAAATCAGGCAGTCCTAGAGGGCCGGGCTGCAGTGACAGCTGTCGATGACATGGATTAACGTGGACGGATACGGAGGACAAGGGCTTGGAGAGCCCTTTTCTTCAGTTCCGCCAAAACGCCTAAGTGGACTTACCCTCGGCAACACAGAGGGATGACTCTGACTAGGTTTAGGAGGGTAATTTAAGTCGTCGAAATACACTCCGCTTGTACGTAGAATGGCAGAAGCCAGAAACTAGGAGGAAGAGAGTGAAAGGTCAGCCTATTAGATTTCTAGTGACGCCATCCTAGCAACCTCTACTTATATGCGGCACTGAAGGCCAATGCCCAAGGCAGACTGGCGGCCGTGATCATGATTAATAACCACGTGAATAGTGTAAAAGACAATAAATGATATTGCATGAGGTGCGTGTGCTCTGAGTATAGTAAGTACAAGTTTAGTGCTGTGTGCGCTTTCTCTTCTTTATCAGACTGTTCTTCTATGCCTGGTGCTTCGCCTGCCATTTAGCTGGCTTCCTTGAGTCGCTCAGCGTATCTGAGAGTATTCAGTGTGTAGTTTGCGTGCTTTGATGTGGGAGAGACTGTCGCAATCATCAATGTCTTGGCGTTGCGACCAATGAAGCTGAATGGCAACAGAGCGAACATAAGAGCCAAAGGTTAGGTTTTGCCAGTAGAGTCAGAGACTACTATTTACACAACGGAGAGTGCCAGAAGCTGGTGACCTAAGGTTGTAGGGCAGGAGGGACGGTAGCATGAGCTAGATCAGCAGGAACAATAGAATGAATGCACGAAAGGCACCAAGAAACAGTCTCCTGTTTGTACCTGTCCCGAAGAATCTGTGTAAGCTTGCTCCCTCGAAAGGGCACATGAGAGGCACCGGCGTCCATAGCACGAATGCATTCCTGCACAGGCATAAGAGGAAGAATCAACGGTTAGAGCATAAGGAGAGCTTTATTATCTCTAAAGCCATCTCTAGTGCTTTCCAGCCAGGCGCCTCATCTTTGCCCATTACCTTAAGCGCCAGTAAGCTCTTGTTGATCTCAGCTCCTTCTTGCCTTGTGGCTTTGCTGTGATAGGAAAGAGTCAACACCAAGTTGAAAGGCGCCAACGTTATAGAGCCAAGAACAAAGTTATCCACGCAAAACGAGAGGAGACAATGAATTGGGGAGACATCGGAGCTGGAGGAACAGAAGACAAGAGCTAGGACTGGGCAAGTTAGCTTGGCGAATAGAGAATCCAACGCACTCATCATTCTGCATATCTGAAGCTCGCTCATTCCCGGCTAGGTCAACAAGGGAAAGGGTGGAAAGAGGGGAAAGCTGCCCTTTCTCATTTTTCTTGCAGATGTTGATACGGAGGAGAGAGTGGGACCGGGAAGAGTCCGCATGCTCCGCATTAGCGCTAGTATGACGGCATTCCTGGCCCTGAGAACCAAGAGATTACTCCGATGGAAAGACTGAGGACATACAGCTTAGAGGAAAGCATGACGCACGGGGAAGGAAGACAGGGAAGGCGCTTAGTTTTTAAAAGAGACTTTTAGGTCAACATGGCAAAAGAGTAACTCCTTCGACAAAGGACAGTGAAATAGCAAAGAGATCAATGGCACCTTCCGCATGATGTCTAGCACCTCTTCCGCAGTCGTGACCTGGATCTCTCTAAGGCCAACGATGTGTACCACGCCTTCTCCGCTCTCCATCACCTGCACTTCCTTTTTGTTGTTGATCAGATCTAACACTTTTGTCTTGTACAGTTCGTAGTAGGAGAGAGAGAGCTCGTAGAGAGAGGGAGAGGAGGAAGAGACAAGGGACAAGAGGTCTCGGAAAGCTGCTTCGTATAGGTGTCTCCTGTAGATTAAGCCACAGCGATAGACTCGTTAAGTTAAACAAGTGCGAAACGAAATGCTAATTGACTTACATGGTAAAGGTCTTCCCTGAACCGGTCTGAACAGAGAAAGAGACAAGTGAAGCATAGGGAAGGAAAGAGAGAGAACAGGCGTGGGTGTTAGGGCAGCTGAAGAGCTTCAGATGAGGTTGCTTCGGCACCTGTCCATATGCAAAGACTGTTAAGCTTCCTCCTTTGAGTAGATCTCCCAACTGCGGCTTGAGGACGTCGTGGTATATCGCGTCCGTAGGTACATCTTCCCCGAAAATCCTGACATTGAGTTAGAGTGAGAAGCGTACTCAGACCACGGTATGATAAGAGTTGACACGAAGAAGTGTAGACTCCCTGCAGAAGAAAGGAAAAAGTGACAGACTTCTTGCCTGGAGAAGGCGAAAAAGAGGAAACAAGCGACAGGGTAAGAAGACAGACATTAGAGATGGCAGAAGCTCTCTCGCCAGTCACCTATCGAATACGAAGTTATGGTTATCGATGCCGTGCGACAGGTCCAGTTTAATCTTCGGCTCATGACAAACGATGACCCGACTGCTGACCGCAGTAACGATGTCGTACATCTTGGTCTCACGCTCCCGGCTGTTCAGTGGGCGCTTTCGTATGCAAACCGTCAGCCTGCTTGAGGGATTATCAGGCGGAACGTTGAAGGAGAGCTCTGCTGACGAGACCTGGCCAAAAACGGGCTTGACGATTAGAGAATATGATAATATTCTGATGACAATACAGGCATGATGGCCAACAGTCACCTAACCAGTAGGAAGAGTTGAAAGAGAAGCGCAAGGACACATAGGGTAGCTGGCTTAAAGATGCTGAAGGGACAGAGATGGCTCCTTTTAAAGTGGGACAAGAGAGATACCTGAGTCGAAGGTATCAAAGCTCGGGGAGACAAAAGAGAGAAAGCTGAGCAAGACGGGCACTCGATAGGGAGAGAGACAGGAAAAGCTGAGACCGAGAAGGAGGAAGGATAAGAAAAGGGTAAATCAAAGGTCACACTCAAAATGCCCAGCATTGCCCTTCTGTGACCTTCTGTCTGAAGCTCTGGATGAGTCTTCTGAACTTGTATCCTTCATCGTCTCCATGGGCTTTCACCTCATCAGTTCTAATGACAACAAGAAGAGGGCCAACTGGCTGTTAGAAGAAGCTACAAGATTGATGACGGGGCACCTGCGATAGCATGAACTACCTTCGCTTCCTATCTTCCAGCTGCTTCTCTCTCCTTTCCGAGCGTCTTTTCTCAATTTCCTGCGTTGCCTTCAAAGTAGATTGCTTCTTTCTTGTGCCAGCCATAGCCAACCCCTCGGAAGCGACGTCCTTGCTCTCGTTCTCTTTGACTCCTTCGTTGACCTTCTCTTGGTTACATTTCGTACGCTGCAATGAGGAATAAAGCGCAAAAATCAGTCATCAGTCCAACAGCTGAGAGCTGTGCGCTGGACGAGTGATAGAAACAGAGACATAAAGCGCGGAAGGAGGCAAGGTAAAAGAGAGAGAGAAGGCAATGGGCAGTGGAGACCGGTTGGGTCCCAGACCCACCTGTGCAGATTCCTTGGCCTCTGCCTGAGTTTGAACCAAAGGCTTTGACACCTCGGCGTTAAGACTATTTTGGCTGCGTGCACTTTCAGGATCTCTCTCGCCTTCGACTGCTGAAGCATGTATTGTTCCCTTTGACGCTGCTCCTTCTCCCTTCTGGTCTGTGTGTTGGACCCCTCTTCTCTCCTCAACCTTGTCTTCGCTTGCATTCTTTCTCTGAAGCCTTTCTTCTCCCTCGTTGACCTTCTTGTCGCTATCCTTGTGCTCCGCTTTTGCTTCCGTCACATCGTCTACATTTACTATTGGCTGGCTCTTGCGCTGGACCACTGCCCCGCGACTCTTGGACTTGGCCATCCCTACCCTCCTGATAGCCTCTACCACCTCCTCGGTGCTCGTCCTGTCCCACTGTCCTCTTCTTCTTCCGCAGCTGAGGGGAGCTCCATCAGAGGCAAAAGACGTCGGCGATGACCGTGGGGAGCGAGGAGAGGTTGTCGACTGCGGTTGAAGGAGGGGAGGGAGAGGAGCTGGTTCTACTGACGTAGAAACGAGCGGTTTTGAAGGAAGGTTTAGCTGGGCCTCCTGGTCTGAGGAGAATAGAGGAGCAAGCGAGTATCTTCTGACAGGCTTGGATTCGCTCTCGCCGCCGTCTTTCTCTTCCTGATTGTTACTCAGAGCCTGAGACGCCCTGCGATGAATAGGATCGGCAAGGGATTCTCCAATATGGTTTACCGGAGAGAGGATAACGCGAGGCAGCGCTCTACGTGGTGTCCCTTCCTGAGCAGGGTAATGGAGGTTTCCAGGCAGTATGAGAGGCGTCCGCGGCCGGTCAAGGGGATTCACTGCTAAGAGATTCTCCTGACGAGGAGTGACTGTCTCTGGCCCTGGGACTTGTAAAGCGACAGGGAGAGAGAGAGCGGCACAAGAGGGTGGAGGTATGGACGGAATGAAAAGAGAGGGAAGCTTCACTGCTGCCTGAGAGCTGACAGACTCGGGAGGGCGAGGTTCCCCTGTCAACCATTGCTTCCTTGCTGCTCTCTCAGCTCGCAGTCGCTCTGCTGCTTCCACCTGCCAGCACACCTATTTAGCTCATTCAATACCGCCGCCAAGAAGCAAGTAGAGAAGACACCAGGCAAGAAAGAGAAGTGCAACAAGGGATGATATGTTACCGGGTCTCGGCCCTCTGATCGGTAAGCGAAAAGGTGTAAAGAGCAGAGTCCGTACCTTCGCATTACGATGCTTGGCCCACTCCATCGCCTCGGCCACCCGAACCTTGGGGTTCTTTGGACCATGATGGCAGATAGGTGGGAAGGCCACTGAAGGTTGATCCTCATGCCGCTCTTGAGAAGGTAGGTAGGCAGGCTGCTGCTGCCACTTAGATCCTCTCATTTGGATCCTATTTTAAAGCCCCTCTAAAGGCTTGTTCAGCAGACCCATCGTTGCCTCTCTGTCACCTTAGGGCAGCGAGTTCCCGTGGCTGCCTCAATAGCGTCTAGACCTACGCTGCTGAAGCTAGGGCAGAGCTCCAGATTAGGCCGTGTTCACTCGGCCGGCCGGATATCCCCCATAGATGCGCCATATACTCGTACCTTTGTCTCCTCTAGCTTCAGTGAGGAGGTTGGAAGCCTTCATTCTTCTTTCAGTCTTTCATCTGTCCCGAGGTCTCCCTGTCCTAGTCCGTCTTCTGTTAATCTGGTTCCCTCTATACCTCTCTTACGGCTCTCTGTCTCTCTCCTTTAGCTATCTCTCTGTCCTCCATTTCCCGTGGTTACTTTGCCGCCTTCTTTGGCGAGCTGCTTGGTTCTGCCTCGTCATCTCTCTTCCCCCCTCCTTCCTTGCCACATGGTGAACGACTAAAGCTGCTCACCTCTTTCTCTTCTCTCTCTCTCTCTCTGTCTGTCTGCGGTCTGTGTCTGTGTCCGTCTTTCTCTCTTTCTTGTGTCGCTGACTCTCCACTAGCTGTCTCTCCTCTTTCTGTCTCTCCGTCTTTCTCTCTCTCTTATTCTCTGTCTGCCTTGCAGAAAAGAATTGATGCAAGGTGATCGATGAAACGGACCGTCGTAAACCAGTACGCTTACACATGGAATCATTCAGGATGAAACTTTTAGGGATTAGGAATAAAGATTGTTTACAGGTCGTTAGCGTCCTTGAGTCGGACGTTAACGGCCTCTCGTGCTTGAAAAGGAAAGGAAGCGAATCTGCAACTTCTCTTTTGAGCTCTCTCAGAGGTCATGCGAGCAGCGCTGCTCCGAAGTAGTCTTTGGCCTCTGATCCCTTGTGGACGTCTGATGCTTATTGCCCGCATTTCGTCGCTCAGGCCTCTTAAGACGTCTGAGAGCGAGGACTTTTACACCTGAGAAGCCGGTCACGATCGCGCTGGTGCTATGACAAGCTGAGGATTAGTCGTTCAGTCTCAGTGCCTTTTTATAATAACGTTCTTATATTGCTTCCTCTATCCACCGCGTGTCGCTGCCTTTGAATTCTCTCTTCCTACTAAAGTAGAGCACTAGCTCAAAAGTCATAGATGTTATAGCACTCAGAAAACCCTTAGACGCGAGCTTTGGCCCTAAACCTCTAGCGAATGCGTAGATGCCTTCCTCCTGATAAAGAACCCGGAACCCATGGAGAAGGTTCTTGTAGCGTGTGGGAACGTTAGGATCGGGAGGACGATGTAGGTTTTCTTTTCCTATTTGGGGGACTCCAGCTGCAACCTCCACGGCAGCAGGTGTGGCTACATTGGGGACGCCAACCTGAAGTCGTGTCTTGACCACATCTAGAGGGTTGCAAACAATAGACGTGATAGTGCCCGCAATGTAACCTGACGCGAAGATCCTCGTATGGTTCTTCCACGGTGGGCTGGTGACCTGTAAAGGGCATCAGATGTCATACTTATGAAGGAGGATGCCAGAGAATAATCGGCCCACAAGAGCATAGAGAACCTTCACCGACCCTGGCCGTAGAGCAGTATTCAAGTTCACCGACCCTGGCCGTAGAGCAGTATTCAAGTTGAATGTGGCCCGCAAAGAATAAGTCACCCAAACAAGGCGCTAATGCCAAGCAAAGGTGCAACTACAATATAGCAGAGTGTCTCCAGTTTGTTTTTTGCCCTACCGGAGCTCCTTCTTGGTGCGGCTCCGGCGTCACGGGAAAGCGTCGCCCAATGATAACCTTACTTCGTTCATAAACAGCCCACCAAACGCTTGACGCGAGTCCTGAGGTAACAGACGGTGAGAGTTTGAGAGTGTACAGCGGGACCGCGAACTACCCGCTACCAAGCATACCAGAGAAGAATACCAAACACGTCGACAACAAAAATGTACCAAGACCACATTCACTAAGTAAGAGCCTCAGATTCATCCAGGAGATGAGAAGCTCTTTTCCAGCGGATAAGGAGATCTCCCCCAGCGGATGAGAAGATTCTTGAGAGGAGAAATGCTTCAAAGAGCCTAGAAGCAAGGTCAGATGATGCCCACCGTAGAGCACCAGGGTCGCTCCAGCTCCCCGGTACAGAGCTCTGACTCCTTCCTCCTCTATGACTTTCTTCACCGCATACATTCCTCCTCGGTACTTGTTGCCATCTGCCTGAATCTTCTGCACGACGACATCCACCGGCACAGATGCTCCTAGACGAAGAGACGTGAACCAGCACACCATGTTGTCAATGCTGGTATCTCTTCTTAAGGCTTTTCTCTTCTTCCGTTGGACTTTCTTTGCCACCATCGCTATGTCAAGCACCTTCTTCGCATTCTCAAGTCCTCTACTTCCCTGACATTTACACTCACCTATGCTAGCGCCTTCAGCTATAAGACCCGCCAGAGACGGCACATAAGTAGTCTTCCAAGGGCTCGAAGAAGTTGGATCCCAACCAAGGGCATCTTTAGCGTAAATGTACGTCATTATGTAGATGGCATACGAGGGCACGTAGCTACACCAAGGTTATCGAGAGAGAAGAGTGAGCCGTGATGGAAGCGTAACGCCAAAAGCCAGCGTAGAAACGAGTGTTGGGCCGCATTCCCATCGTAGATGAGAGTAAAGATAAGAGGATAAAAGCACCGACCAAACGAGAGCAAGATTCCTGGGAACGCCCGGGTGAATACATTCTTCTTACCCCAAAGAGCATGACCAGTAACCCTTGTACAAGCCTTTAAATCCGTCATTCTTGAGGACCCCTCGCAGCTGCTGTTTGGTAAGTTCAAAGGCACCAAGCCTAGAAGGACTAAGATTAGTCTAGTGCTCAAGCTAAACATTAGAAGTGGATCACTTGGAAGCAGGTGGAGAATAAATAGTCGCTGAGCGCTTCCTTCTAGAGAATGCGTTGCCAGCCTCATTCACTCCAGACATCCAAACGTCGTGGTCAATACCTAGTTGTGATGGTTCTGTCCACTTGCTCCTTGGTCTTCAGCAGAAAGAACGGATAAAAGACGGCATTTTCCACCACTGATAGACAGCTTGAGAGGACCATGAGTCGAGGCACGCTGAGCTCCTGCCATCGAACGTGATGCGGGTCAAATTTCGCACCATCGCTGTTTCGCTCCGGTAGCATTGGGGGAAGAGGTTGAGACTCCCTGCTTGAGAAGTGGTGCTTGCACCTCCACTACTTACACCTAGGCACTGAAAACCCGTAGGAGCCGAAGTCGTCAGACGTACAATGCAACGGTTCAGCTACCTAAAAGACATGCTGTCCCAGCACGGCCCCTATACTTCAGTGAGATGGCCGGCGCAATGCGGTTATTCGAGAGCGACCTCTCTGTCAAAAGGAAGCTCACCAATCTTCCAGCACCAACCGAAGCACTGTAAGATGGTGGAGCCTAGATATACCTAGGACTAGCAATGAAAGCTTGAGAAGCGATAAATTATACGGAGTAATGCTAACAGGAGAAGCGATCCTGATGGCTGCTGTGAAGGGCGAGCGGCCTGTCAGTTGAGGGAGATGAGAAGCTCGCCGAAAGGGTAAGCGGCGATCCTCGTTCGAAGACAGTCGAGGACTGTGATGATGATCACTCATGGCTCGAGGATCAAGTGGTGGGTTTGTGCCTACAGGCTGCTTATCATAAGAGGTTGTAACGCCTTAGCTTTGTGTTAGAGCCGTGTGTTTGGCGTTATCAAGATATTGGAGCTCAGACAGGGGTTCTTTGCGACGATTATTGGAGGCATGGCTCTACAAAGGCTAGAGATGACTGTCTATTACAGGCTTTTGTACCCATAATACGATAATCGTCGGAAAGGCTCGAGGCTGGGAGGCTTGAAGATCTGTGCTGACTGAGAATCCTTTGGTCAACCAAGGAGGTGAACATTGATTGATGAGTCTCCTTTGATCATTGTCATCGAGAACTGGGTCAGCTGCTCGCTCTTGCTGCCGGACAGAGGCCTCGTGGAGCCTGACTGTTGTTCGTCTATCTACCGGCGTGAGCTCTTTTTCTTTCGTTGAGACTCTGCGTGTTCGACCTAAGTAGGTGATGATAGTCAAGCTGTCATGGCGACAGTAGGGCCAGACATGAGGGGCAAACCTTTGGTGGTGGTTGGAAGCATCAATGCTGATATCTACGCTGAGATCCAGCGCCTTCCCGGCCCAGGTGAAACGATCACCGGTCGAGGCGGCAATGTCCTAGCAGGAGGCAAGGGGGCCAATCAGGCGGCTGCAGCAGCGCGCCTGGGTTATCCGGTCAAAATAGTGGGACAGGTAGTAAGGCCAGTGCACATGCGTACTCTCTGCCATCAAGTATCTGACTGCAGCAGTGCTAACGTCAGGCTGGCAGGTTGGGGATGATGCTAATGGGAAGTTTCTTCTCTCGACGCTGCAAGAGTGTGGTGCAGATGTGACCAATGTCAGGACTGTCGAATCCTGCCCCTCTGGCCAAGCGATTATACTGCTTCAGGCGGATGGAGATAACAGTATTGTCGTTATCGGTGGGGCAAATCGTGCCTGGAACGGGCTGCAACCGTCTATAAAGCAAGTGATTCAAGAGGCCGGCTTGGTCCTTCTCCAGCGGGAAATACCGCCTGCTATCAATGAAGCTGTCGCAAAGGCATGTTGGGATGACCTTAGGATAGCAACCAGCAACTCTCCTAATCAAGCACTCACTATTGCGCTGCGTGGTGTTATAGGTTGCGAAGACGAGTGGGGTCGGTGTTATCTTGGATGCTGGAGGCTCGGACGAGAAGCTTAGCTCTGATTTACTGCACTCGCTGTCCATCCTGAGCCCCAACGAAACAGAACTAGCCAGTCTGACTGGCCGTAGCACAGGTAAAGTATATCCATGAGTTTGCCTTCCTGTGAGGCCAGAGTATTGACTGTTCCGCACGGCATAGACCGAGAAGAGGACGTAATAGATGCCGCTAAGGAGCTAATGGAAAGTCAGGTATGTCAAACTCCATGGATCAAGCAGCAGTAGTGGCCGTGACAGGACTCAGAAATACACCTTTTGATCTGAATAAAACTCTAGGGGTTAAACGAGGTGCTAGTCAAACTCGGAAGCCGTGGCTCGATGGTGGTTAGTAGGGGTTCAGATGACAACGTAGTACGGCAGAAGGCCTTCAAGGTGCATAAAGTAAGACAGACTCCCGTTTGTGGTGGTTGAGAGTCAAGACAGTGAATGAATGTCGACGTGATGGCCGTAGGTAGTGGACACGACAGGTGCAGGGGACTGCTTCACTGCGGCTTATGCAGTTGGACTGCTGAAGGGAAAAAGCGAGAGTGAAGCCTTAGAGTATGCATGTAAGAACCAGCTCTTACTTATTCTTTCCACCTTCCTCTACTCATGGGATCAGTAAAGATTGCTTACGCCTAGAGGCGCCATGATAAAATCCATCATTTGTTGCTGTTCTTGCGATATGCTTTATCTTCTTCATGCTTGGTCCATTGCTGCCGTCTTCGCACTTCTGCATCCATTTCCTGTCCCGGTGGTGAATAACTAACGGCCTGTATGAAGCTGCGGCTGCTGCTTTGTGCGTTGGGAGGAAAGGCGCCATTCCTAGCATGCCGTCTGAACAGGAAGTCCAAGCCTTTCTTATCAACTATCATAAACAAAAAGAAGAAGGAACCAGATAGGAGCTACGGAGTTGGTAGTGAGGAGCTTATCTTACATAAATTATGTACATTCGCTTTTGCGTGCTAGTTTACAATGCCTAGACCACAACTTAAAGTCTTCCCGAATAACCTCTCCTTATCGCAACGCTATGGAGAGATTCTCAGCAGGAATTTGTCGGTCTGATCTCATCTTTAGTGCTTCCGCCAGGTCCGGAACGCTGACGGGACACATGGCTCGATCTACGTCTACATCAGCGTATCCTAAGATAACATTACCATGGGCGAATGTGACGTGACGGCGAGGTTTACTATCTTCACTTGAAGTCGTTGAACCCGAGCCGTCGTTTTTTCCTGAGCTTCTTCGTCTCTTTCTCGAGGCATGTGGCTCAATCGCAGACAGGATGTCATGCGCTCTCTTCCTGTACTTGATCCTATAGTTAAGAGCTTCTCTGCGAAGGTTGAGATAAGGGTGGCTCCCTGTGCTTGCCTCACTACTCGTTAGAGATGTATAGAAAGTCTGCAACGGGTCCCCAAGCTCCACCGTCGCACCTTCTTCTTTGAACAAAGCTTTCAACTTCTCTACCGCCATTTGAAGGAAGTCTCTAGCCCAGGTGGTTCTTCCCGGAAAGTGGGCGCAGATACTTGCTAGATGAGAAGCTAGCTGAGAAAAGAAACGCGGGTAGTCTTCTACCGTCTGCACCGACTTCACAAGGTACCTGAGGCTCTGGCTCAAGATACACTCTATGGGACTATCGTCAACAGTCATCTTAGCTGGTACCGTTGACTCAGTCGACATAACTGGATCCGGCGAACCGTTCGAGCTCTGCAACTCAACACCGCCGAAGTGTCCTCCTCCCTGGCCATCGTCTTGCACCATCCTAGCCTTCCGTATGCTGCACTTCACCGTCGAAGGCAGGAATGACAACGATCTCTGGGATCTGTGATGGAAAGTTCTCAAGGAGAATCGGATTTACGGACCGTCTTGAATGTTATAACTTCACTTCGATTAAAGGAGTTCTTGGTATGCGGGCCTTTCAACTCTCTCAGATACCGAGTATCCGTGAAGACTGAGTGACTCCTCGTAAGCTCTCCAAAGACTCATTAATAGTGATAGCGCCTCCGCCAGTCTGTCATCTAGAGACCTTGTAGCTGGTCTTTGTAGAGAGATTTGGCCGTTGTTAACGAGAGAGAGAAGAGAGAATAATACTTTTGCGCCGGCTGCTGTTGGCAGTTTGCGAGTCAGGTGCTGGTGTGCCTCCTATGCCCTATCCTTTCTGTATGCAACAGTCCAACAGTCTGTGGTCTTCTCCCCTCTCTCTTTCATATCTCTTGAAGTGTAGACTGTCCTATCTCCTCTCCTCATCTTGCTCCTTTTTCTGTTTCCCGACCTTGATATGCCTCTGTCTCACCAGGAGCGGGTGCAGTTGTGTTGTTTCCAAGGTA
>FLMG01000265.1:295412-319123 GCA_900088475.1 Hyphochytrium catenoides
TCTCTCTCCTTTCTCTCTTTCTCTCTCTCCTCTCTCTTTTTCTCTGTCTCTCTCCCTCTCATCTCTCTCAACCCTGTTCTTCTCACGGTGTTCTATCTTGGATTTCTCTCTCTCTCGCTGTTTCTCCCGCATTCTCTCTGTCTTCACTCCCTATCTGCAGCTTTCTAGTGTTATTCTTGTTCTCTGTCTCTTCTCTCTCTTCTCACTCTTCCTCTCTCTCTTTTGTACTTTCTTCTTTCTCCGGCTCTCTCTCTTTGATGTTTGAGTTGCTCTCTGTCTGTTCACCGCCCTTCCCTATTTTTCCCTGTGGCTTGCTCTGTCTCTCACATGTCAGATTATTGCTGCCTCTGTCTCGCTCTCTCCTTGCTAGACGCGCTGCTCTAGAACTAGAACTACCTATCATGCCCCCCACCTCGTCTCTGGTGTACATGTGTACACGTACAGCACAACTGGTCACCAGACGACATCTCCATGGAATCTGTCTCCCACCGTCCTTCCAGTTTCTACTTAATATACATGAATCAGCCGCTCTACATCATGACTCTGACTCACTCTGTCTTGTGCCCGTCAACGACAAGGACCCGAATCTTTGGGTTCCGCCGCCCCTGTATCGCTGACACTTCAACATCACCATGTTGTGCATAGGGAATAATAGTCCAGGACCCTGCAGTAAGAAGGGTCCCCATAACTACTTCAGGAGCAGTAGTAATATCAGGTACCAATGCCCCTTGCTAGGTTTGACTTGTCAATTAGAGAGTGAATTGACATAAATGATGGGGGTGGTACTGTAGCGTTGATGGGAATAAGGCCTTAATTTAAGTCACTCTGTCAAATAAGAGGTCTATATTGAACTTTTTGCATTTTTGTGTTCTTATTACTGGGGAAAGGAACGTTTATAGAGAGGAAGAAACGACCAGGATTTTTTACTCGAGTCTGCCCAAAGATTCTCCTGGAACCTTCATCGTCTCTCCTCTCTCGCCATTTCCATTGCAACCAAGCGTCATACCTTCAGAATCTTCGGATTGACATGAATCGTCACAGTCTTTATACTTCTAGGCTGGACTATCGTCATTTGGAAGACACTGCCGGAGGCTTATCGTCTCTAAGCAATGTATTGTATGCGTCATGGAGTAGCCAAGTTGCCGGCATAGAGTGCGGAGCTTCTGCCAGGCTTACTGGCGCTGCCGGAAGCTGTTCTTAAAAGATGAGCATAGCGGATGTCCACATTTTATCGCCAGGGCGACGGAAACGGGCTAGAGTTATTGGGAGCTAGCCACATGAAGAAGGCACTTGTTGGACACTGCGGTGTTTTAATAGTCAAGGCTAGTTCGGGTGGTGATCCTATAGTGACATGAAGGTTGTGATCACAGCATGTAAGACTCTAATGAAGGAGTCAGTCCATATATCAAGGAGCCGGCGATCAAGCTAGTAAATCTTTGGCCCGGTTTGCAGGGCTCTGTAGTGAAGGAGTCATGCTTCTTGCTGAAAACCACAGATTCTCTCAATTGGAGGGTGACCTAGTTAGGCAAAAGCAAACAACCCTGATAAGCCCCGGTTACCTAGAACACCTGCAACCTCGACGACAATCCTTGCCTAACCAGGACAGCAGAAGAAGGCCCCTTCTCAGGCAGCATGCTCTCTGAGTAGTGTTCACGCAGTACCGTCCCTATAACTTAAGGTAGTAGCCAGACAGGGATTGCGTTATTCGCGGCGGTACCCAAGAGCGCCAATGGGAGTAATGTCACTCGTCAGGGCGGCCGCCATCCTCCCTGTCGTCTATTGGATGCAAGGCATTATACACGCTTTCTACAGTCGCTCTCATTTTGTCATCAGTACTACGCTCAACGCTGGCTCTTTACTGGCTTGTAGCCCGTCAACAGATCCCATCTAGCCTTGGGAAGTACAAAGCGCTGAAGAGGAGGACTGAAACGTACATCTGGGAATACCTCTATTGCACTGTCTGTCTGTTTGTCCAGAAAGCTATGCCACCGTCAGAGGCTGAGGGAGAGCCGCCTTTATACATCCTTTTGACATCCTTCTTGGATATCTTCACTTCCCAAACCTCCGTTACCGGCTATCTCAGTAACGGCCCGCTTTCTATATCGTCCTTTGGTTCTAACCACCAAGTGGTTCTTCCTCTCTCTGTCACTTCTTTCCTCTCCCTTCCTCCTTTCCTCTCCCTTCCTCTCTCTTTTCCCTCTCTCTTTCCAGGTCTGGTTCTGCTCTCTCATCCCCCAACCCGCATTGTCGCTTGCTTTCTCTGTGCAGCTTTGACTTAATCGTCTCGAATCACCGCTCCTTTTTGCGTTTCTAACTTGTCAGAAGCCATACGGCTTGTGGAAGTCCCTTCTCCTTTCTTCCTCAACTCTGCGTCCTTTCTCCTTTTCACTTGCTGGTCCAATGAAGGCAAGGTTGCCTGAGAAGCAATGGTGAAGGCTGAGGGAGGCTTGACTATCTTGGACGGGTGGTAGAGTCTCTGTTGCTTCTGTTCTCTTTGTATTCTATGTAGTCTCTCTTCCCTGCAACCTCCTAATGTTGCTGCCTTCATAAGCTTCCTATGTGTCTATCCCATTACCGGGCTGGCACAAGTAGGACAGACGGCAGAGTCTTTGCTTCTTTCACCAGCCTTGGGACCAGGCACACCGTGTGACGCGCACGTAACGTACCATGGAGCTTTGTCTACGTTAGGAAGTGGCATTTCTCACCGAGCTCGGGTTCCGAATTATGAAGAGCACAACCAGAATAACATCATGCAGCAAACCTGTGTGAGTTAGCGGAGTTATACTCTGGGCCATAGGAACTCGCATTACCTGTATACAGTTCCGCTGTGTGCGCTTGCTTGGCTCTCTGTCTCTCTTTATCTTTCTCTCTTTCTTCTGTCTCTCTGTCTCTCTCTCTTAACGTAATCTTCTCTGTTCCTAGCTTTCTCCAACTCTTCACTTGCCTAGCTGCAAGGATTTTTGCTGTTCTTCTTGCTGTCTCCGTCACTGTTGGTGGTCCTTGTGGTGCCTTCGTTATCATAGCTCTATTGACCCACTCACCTTGTCTGTTCCTGCATATCTCGGCCATCTCCCCGGGCCATTAGCCTAGCTCCTCCCCTGCATCGCCCAACGAGGAACAACTCCTCTAGCAGCTTGTCGAGCACTACTAGAAGCACAGGGCAGTTATCTCCAAAGGCTGAGGCTAGAGAAGAGGAGAATGTGAAGGAACTAGCTGCCGCTTGCCGACAGGTGTGGTCCCCGTGTCAATTGGGTCTTTCTTTGCTTCTCGCCCTGGCAAAGTGTGTCCAGTCTGAGAAAGTCTCTGTCTCTCAATCTTTCTTCATCTCGATGCTTCTGTCACTTTTGCTTTCTGCCCAGACTGGCTTTTGATAACTCAGTCCTCTCTCGCTCGCTCTTTGTCCTTAACCCCCTCTATCTCGCTCTCTCGCTCTCTCGCTCTTTCTCCTTTATTTGTCTCTCTGTGTCTCTCTTGTATTCTTTCTCTCTGTCTTTTTCTTCCTTATCTCTTGTAACTCTCGCTTTCGCTCACTCGTACTTTGTGCTGTCTGTGGCTAACCTCCTTTCACTTCCCCGCTATCTCTTTGGGACGGCCTATCCAGCCTTGTCTGCTCTATGTTCTTTCTAGACAACTGCATTGTACCCATCATTCCTGACACTTCCTCTACTCTCTTCCCCTTCATCCCACCACGATCTGGAGCTAGCTCTCGGGTCTCCTTCAACTGTACAAGGAGCCAGGCCAAACGGATGAGGACGTTGCGACTGGCAAAATGCGGAAAGAAGGCTCGTCCCTGTCAGCAGCTTCTTCAGTCTCTACCGCTCGAGCCATCAACAAGTTGAGAGGAACCGTAGAGGAGAGTAGGAGACACTCAAGATTTGAGCCACACCTCTCATCAAAAGTGGGACAAGCAGACATAGAGGCAGAGCTGATTCTCATCCAAGATGATAAGAAGGTTAGAGTTCATTACCCTTTCCCCTGGTCGCCGAGTCATCTCTTCCTCTCAGCCTTGGGTACACTCTCTCTCCCTCTCTCTCTCTTCCTCCCTCTATGCTTTCTTTCTCTGCTCTCTTTCTTTCTCTAAGTCTTCCCTCCCTCTCTCAGCCTTTTTCGTTCTGCCTTTCCTTTTCTCTTTGTGCTTTGTCATGTCTCTCATGTAGATCTTTCCTCCTCTTCTACCTCAGTCCTTTGAACCTGCCCCGTCATCGTTCGCTTTACTGGCTTCGTATGTTCACGGTAACAGGGCTCGAAGCTATTGACCTAAACAGCTCACCTAACCTATCTCCTTCCCTATGTTTTGCCCGTCATCCCTATGCAGCCCGCTAAAGAGAGAGAACGGGGACTGCTGAACCTAATTCAGTGCGTGCTGGAGTCTATCCGGCAGTGTACGGAAGGGGATGGCGAGCACAGCAATAACGACCCTTCTGTGCCACTTTCGCCTCGAGGTGAAAATGGCTCAACGACAAGGCTAGGCCAGGGCCAACTTTTTCAAAGTCTGGTCCGCCTTCTATCTATATCTGAATCCAGAAGAGCAGAGCTTGATAGAGATTTGATAGTCTCAAAGAAGGAGGTTCAGCATAGAATAGGAGAGGTGGAAAAGCTTCGAAATGAGCTGCAGATTTTCAAGGAGATCGTCAGGCAACATGGGCGGCCGGAACTCCTCCGAAGAAGAAGCGGAAGCCAGCTGAGTGACGCTGTAACCAGGACACTGCAAGAGGTAAAGCAACTGCAAGGTCCTGCTAACCTTAGTAACGAAGAAAAGCCAAAGGAGGTGCGGAGCCCGCATTCGAAGGACGCTGCAGTGCAAGAAAGTACATTATCTTCTCCAAGACAGGTGCTAGAGACATCGGACGACGAGAGGGCGCGAGATGAGGAGCCAGTTATAGCGAAGGGGAAACCTGAAGATGAAGAAGACGGAAGCTCTGCCCTCCAGAGAGAGTTGGACAGCGTCTCAGCCACACAGGAAGTAGGGAAGGAGCACTCAAGGTCTTTTCAGCATCAGCTGATGCAAGACAGCAAGCAGGATATTGATGGAATCGGGTTCAAAGAGTCGCCGGAACCTTTGTGTCTTTCCTCCTCTTCCAGCTCTGACGGAGTCAAGACTGTCTTGACCTCGACAACGTCGTCAGCTCTCGTTGTTCCTGATTCTCTCTCGTCTCGGGAGATTCCATCCGAGTCGTCCATTCAAGGAGATGATCTGCTAGCAACTCTAAGCGTAGAGCTCTCCATTGTGAAGTCTAAGCTGAGAGAGTCTATGGGCGAGCAGGCCTTCTTCCTCTTTATGACCGATGTGGCACGGAACCAGGGAAGTGAGGCTCAAGAGCTGTACGAGAGAGAAAGGAGGAAGCGCGTAGATTTAGAGAATGGCCTCCTCTCTCTGAGAAAACGAAAGGAGGTCCAAGATAGAGAGCTTCAGAACCTTAGAGAGAACTTTGACAGGTACAGCAAATAATCTGGGCAGATCGGTGGCTCTCAGACATACTTCTACCATCTTCCCTGCTAAACATCTATCGTTGCTTCTTCCTCTATCTATGTCCTGCTGACTGCGCTCTCTGTCTCGCGTTTCTCACTGCTGTTTCCGCTGAACCACGGGGTTATTAGCACTCGGCAAAATGATCTCAAGCTCCTGCGCCAGGAGGTGGAGACGCTGTCACAAGCCCTTTCATCTGCAAGAGAAGAATCAGCTCTCCTCCAGCAGATCCTCAGTCTCTCGGAAGCCAGAAGAGATAGAGAACTAGGGAGAATCTCGCAACAACTAAGAGAAATGAGAGCGGAGAGTGAAAGGAGGGAATCGGATCTAAAACGGACGGTAAGAGAAGACGAGCGGCCTAAGATCGAGCGAGGCAAAGAGGATCATGGACAGAGAAGACGCCAAGCGAGAGTTGAGCTCTAAGCTCGCCCGTAGTGAACCGTGTTAGGGATATTAGATAGAGAAAGAAGCCACAGGGCCTCGTCTTCATCGTAGCGCTGCGCACAATGCTTGCTTCCGCATAAGGGCATTCTTCTTCGTTTCTCCTTCTCTTTCTTCCTTTTCGTTCTGACCCTTTCCGCTTCTCCATGTTCTGCTTCCTTATCCAGTTGGAAGAAAAGCAAATGCTGAAGTTAGCTTTGGACAGCTTGCAGAAAGAGGTTGAAACGCAGAAGGCACTTTTGAGTGGTGCAGTCTGCGCTCAAGAACAGCGTGAGGAGGACGAGAAGAGGCATCGAAGAGTCAAAGAAGAGGCAGAGACTCTGAGAGCGGAGCTCTGCAAAAGCCAAGGAGAGAAGCTGTCCTTTCTATCGGAGAAGAGAAGTACGGCTACCTCCTCTTAGCTATTCATTTGTCCTTCTAGATCACGACGCTTCCCGCTCTTCCTCTAGCCTTGACGGTCCCACTGCCTCAGAAAACTAACTCTACCTCCGCTGATGGACTTAAGTTCACGTTCTTCCTGTTAATCACTGCTGCAGTATAGAATCTGTTACCCTTGGACTTTGCGTGGTCTCAGTCATACCTCTCTTTTCCCTCTCTTTTCCCTCTCCTCATAATTTTGCTACAAGTTAGCACCTTGACTTCCCTATTTGGCTCTTGATGTTCTCTTTTCTAAAAGTTACGTCGATTTCATCAGGTCTTCAGCAGCAGCTAGATGTCATCAGAAGAGAGAACGAAGCGCTATCTTGCTCTCTCAAAGAGAAAAGCAAGGCTTTGGAGAGAGAGGCAGAGCAGAGCGCGTCGCTTATGCACAAGCTCTCATTCTTTGAGTTAACTTTGAATGAACTCTCGAAGTATAAAGAGAAGGCAGCGCACTTTCAGCAGGCCCTCGCGCAGGAGGAAGGAGAAAGACTGAAGCGAGAGAAAGAGAGAGAGGTAAAACCTTTTCCACTGTTCTAGTACATTGTATTTCCTCTCTTGCGTAGGTATTTGTCTGGTCCTCTCTTTTGTACGGACCTTCCCGTTTGTCTGTGGCTCACGGTGAGCACCGCGGCGCTGACTTGTATGTGCTTTAGGAAAGAGAAAGGGATAAAAAGATTGAGGTAGAAACAACTCTTGCCAAGCTCCAGCAAGGTAATGATGACCTGCAAGCAAAGGTTCATAACCTTCAGACGACGATAGCTCAGCTGGAATGCGAAGGCTTATTACACAGCAAGAAGGAGCAAGAAAGGGAAAGTGAACAGTTGATGCGAGAGCAACAAGAAAGAAGGAAGAGAGAAACAATAGAAGCGGAGCTAAGAGACGCGAATGCCGCCCGGGAGGAGACAGAAAAGCAGCTACGGGAGAAGACACACTGCCTCTTAGACAGAGAAGAGGAAGTGTGGCGGCTTAGAGAAAAGAATGCTAGATTGGAGCGGGTGGCAATCGCTAACGATGATGCACTGCAGAACCTTAAGCAGGTATGTCAGAGAGTACCATGTGCCGAGATGTGAAAGGTTCAACCCTTCAGTCCTCAATGATTCACTTGCTTCATCAGTGGGTCTCTTTCGGCGGTCCTTGAATGCCTTTTCTATTTCACGGCGCAAATTATAATGATCGCTCTCATCCTAACATATTTGGCTGGGTCTACCATGTAGATGCAGGAGCAGAAAGCTGAGCTGGAGCTACAGAAGAAGTACTTGGCGGAGGTTACCAGCATGATGAATTCCCGGCTCAAGTTGCAGCTCGAGCTTCTTGACCTATGTCCAGATAAAGAGCGGGAACGGGGCGGCTGGGCTGCGGGAGGATTGAGTGCCGGACCTCCCCCACGCCCAATGCGGAGAGTGGGACAGACAGATGAGGAGTGGAGGCGAACAGAGGCGCGATGGCAATCCCTGCAGGTAAGCATACCCCTTCCCGTCCGACTGTCCTCTCCCAGTATAGATGATTGTTCGGCTGTCCATATGGGTCATGCTCGCTGTATGCGCCTCCATTATGTCTTCTTCTGCTCTTCCTCCTGTCAGACGTTGATAGCTCCTTAACTCTGCTGCCAACCTTGTGCGGCTGTTAGGCTGAGATCAGCGAAAAGAACCAGAACCTTGTCGCTATGAGCAGGAAGCTCAACGGACCGCTGACTTCCTCTACACCTCAAGGTAAGAGCTAAAGTTAAGCCTCTCCTACTATCTATCCCAGCTGCTAGCTATGTGAGCTCTCATGCTCACAGATTGCGGCTTGCTTCGTCCAGTCCCTGAAGAAGAACAGATGGAGCACCAGGGTGGTACAAAATGGGAGGAGAAGGAGACAGAGAAGCAGGAGCAAGATACCTATTGTACAGCTTTACGTCAAGAGATGTCTGCCATGCGTGATAGCTACGAAAAGAGACTGCAGAGTTATGAGGAGGAACTACGAGTTTGCAGACAGACCATTGCGGATCTTAAAAAAATGGCCGCGGTGCGGTAGGCCCAAGCTGCTTGGCCAAAGGTCTCATAAATAATAGCTATTACACATTAGCAAAGGTTGGAACCCGGCAGGTCTGAGGATATGGCAGGTCCGGGCTAGTATAATGAGACGCTGTAAAGATTCCCGAAGCAGCCTAAAAGCTCCAGAGTTAAAGCAGCACAACTAACTAAGGTCACTATGTACACTAAGGGCACAGAAGAATGAGTGGCCCATCTGAGACGAGAAACTATTGAAGACTAAGGAGATCGTTATCCTTCAATCTCTTTCCGGATAGTTTCGTTGAACTGCTTCAGCCCAACCAATACGTCTTTCCATTGTTGCTAGAAAGATTGAGGAGAAGGTGGTTGAGCCAAAATGTTAGTTGTCCTGACTTGAGCAAAAAGACTCACCAGCTGTATCCTCCCCTTCTCGCTATCCGCGGGAACGGTTTGCTCTTCAGCTTTCCTAAGATCTTTGAGTGGCCCCATCGAATTTACTAAAGCAAGAAAGTCTCCGAGTCCCGTTAGGTCGCCTCTGTCAGGAAGCCCGATTGAGCTGAAAGACTCGACAGCAAATGGCAGAGCCTAGCAATAAGGGTTAGAGGGGGCGCGGAGCGCAAAGCAGACTAGTCAGTCGAAGAGCACACCTCTTCCTCGAGGTCAAGCTGAGCGCGATTTTCCTTTCTCCAGCTTGCGGGTTCACTCTGACTTGGGCTCATCCAGAATGGCTTGGGCAGATCTGTGGCAAAGGTCGGAGGCATTGGGTCACGCATAGGAAAGCAGGAAGCATCGCATAGAGGTAGTTTTAAGACTCCAAAGTCAATGCAAATAGGCTTCATCAAATCGTGAACCGCTATTTACCTTCTCGATGCGATAGGGTGGCCCTATAAGAGCTGCTAGAGAGGGAGGTGCTCCTATCAGAACGAGTGGAGCCAATTCCAAATACACTTTGGAAGGACGCAGGGTTTGGCACGGGGCCTTGGCCTGGAGAGGTCTCCAAGGAAGGACGCGGGGATGGCGAGTAGATGAGGTTGCTCGACTGCGAAGTAAAAGGTGGTGAAGAGCCTAGTACGGTAGGACCATTGAGTGAAAGAGGAGAGGGATGGGTTTGCGCTATGCTTGGCGAACACGAGAATGGTGGAGTCTGCTGAACAACAGGAGGAGAAGACCCGATGGGGATGGCTCTTGTGTGTGTAGAAGGGCTATTTGTCCTCTGGGTTTCATCCAATTGTGCTCCGTTCAATACATCAGTGACCTTCCCTGTAGCCCTGTTTTGAGCGTCATCAGAAGTGGAAGCACCGTCCTCTAGGTATAGAGGTTCAGGGGATTCCGGAAAACTTCGAGGGAGGGGAGCTGAAGTTCTCTTAGGAAGAGAGCTCCCTCGGGGATGCAATGGGGGTGAGCGCATCAGAGACCTCTCTGAGCCCAGCGATCCGGCTTCAAATTTAGGATAGCTTTCTCCTCCACCAGGATGCGCTGCGTGATTAGTATAACCGAAAGGGTTTGCAAGAGGCGTGTTGTTCCAAAGCCCAGGAGATCTGGATAAGGGGTCATGGGATTTGACATCAAGACTTTTAGCATGGATCCTGCTATCGCTGTGTCTAGGAGCCAAGTTGCCCGCTGAAAGCCTAAATTGCACTCGAGTCGCGTCGTCAGCAGAAGTAGAGGGCTGTCTGCCCAAAGTCGGTATCGGCAGCTCATTGTGAACGCCCGATGGCGCAGATTTGGGGATTTCCATAGGACTTGACCGATTGCTGTACGTCTCCAGGGATGGGCTTGTGCCTAGGCGAGGATGCTCACGGTAACCTAATCCTTGACCTTCATCATAACGCCCTGGCAATGCAGAATCTTCCGCTTTGTTGCTGACAGAGGTGTGGCTTCTACCTTCTCCATCATCTTCGTGGCTTGATGGGGAGACCCTCGATGGTACATAGTCTTGAATAATGACGTTGGTAGAGATGAGTGGGTACTGAGGCTGCACCTCAAATGAGCAATCTCTTCTGTATTGACATACGAAGACAAGATTGCCATATGGTGCTTCGATGATAGGAAAACCATAGGAGGAGACAGCAACGTCGGAGCTAAAGCTCAGCTGAGAGACGTTTTGAATTCGCCCAGCGGCTGCTGTACCGGCAGTTGGTGGGCCGTTATCTCCCGCAGCGTAGAGAGCATAACCCATACAACCTGCCGAGGGCGTCCCCTGCGAGCTGCGAAAGAGGCGATAGGCAGGTAGCGTTCTTGCAAATGTGAAAGCTACCCGTAACATGACCCCTATTCTTTTGCAGACCTATTGAATGTACGATCGATGAAAAAGCAAGCGTCAGCGCCAAAAGGCCAAACCATAGCATAGCAGAGTGGTGACAGTATTGACGAGTAGTAGTAAAGAGAGAGAGCTTGAAAACCATCATGAGACGGACTTATGGCGGAGGAAGGAATCAAATTTTTAGAGGCAAGAGCTAGCACAAACGGGATATGATCTCAACCTGTCGAAGCTGCGCGATGACTTTATCTGGGTTGGAAGGCTCCCGCTGATTTCTAAACTGTATTACCCAACGCTCCAACAGAATCTATTGACAAGGTACAGTTAGAGAACGAGTCTCTTTGGCTTTGAGAGTCAGGATGCTGCGAGCCTGACTAGCGTTCCGATAGAGAGAGAAAGAGCATATATCTCAGACCATTCATTGTCTGGTAGGCGGCTCAGTGATTTCCACCAAGTCGATGGCGTGCCTTACCGGTCGGCGAGTATCCTTCTTACTCCCATGTGAGCCATTGTAGTTCTTGGCACTACTCGGATCCCAGAACACGTCCAGGCAAAGAGGAGTATGGACGTCGCTCTTCCATCTTGACATTTTTCGGCGGATATAGTCGATCTCATCTATATCAAGATTGAACTGCATAAGGGTAAGAAAGAAATTAGGCGAGGCCCTGGAATAACTTTAACCTTGAATGCAGATCCTGTTATGGAGATACAATGTCCATCAAAGATCACTTCTTGAGTGTGATCAAGCAACCTCAGCCGTGCAGAGATCGCATAGATGTACAGAGTAACGTACCCGCGCACGCCTTTGTCGGCTCTCAATGTCAGGCTGAAAGTTAACCCTTGCCTGTGTAACCACCTCCACTATCTTGAACAAGCATTCCACCACAACCTGCTCCGTCTTTGTTCTTCCGGAGGCCGGATCCTTACCACTAACGCTTACGAAGGAGGAAGAACTAGCTCTCCGATGGGTTCCTGTGTAGGACATGATGGGCCCTGTCAAATCACCAAATCTACGTTGCCTGACCAGCAGCCAATATGATGCTATGCTACTGATATGTGAGCTGTTGCCTCAGCCCATGTAGACCTTTGATCTGAAGCTTCTGGAATACCAAACTTCTAACCTCCTGGCCCTAAATTCTTAGTGAGTACCATAGAATCTACGACTTCACTGCAAGCTCATCGATCAGCTTATCTTCCATCGGGGCCCTTTCTACGACTTTTGCGAATTTCAGAGCTTCATCTGCACATGTCTGCATGTCCACAGTGTTTTATTGTTGAAGAGCGGCGACTAGAGAATGATTTCCAACAAAGAATGATTTTCGCCAGTTTGTGACTCCATTTTCGCCGCAAATAATTTTCGGCCCCAGCATCCGCACTTTAGAGCGCACATATGCGCATTTATCTCCTAGGCAGTGACAAAAGCAATCATTCCTGAGGATATGCCGCTAAAGCATGGGACTCTCTGTGTTGCTGATGCGTATTACCCAAACATTCGCCAGTGAAAGCCTGGACTGGCAGATAACAAGAAACTTGTAACGCCTGGTCTAATTCTGAATACCGCAGCTCTTTCACACCTACAGTGGCTCACTCAATTGGGATTCCCAAGGGTTATTCCGAATGAGATGATTATGACCTACACTTCCTACCCTAATCTTACAGGTGCGCACTAGGCGTTGAGACCAATCCTTACCCACCCATCCTTGTTGACAAACACAACGGGCTTGTCCCCCTAAGAGTTTTCTTTAGGTTCTATTCCAGCTCCAGCCTGCCTGACAACCCAAGGGGAGGGCCCATAATACCAAGGTTTAGTTAGATTCTGGGGCAATTTTTGGGCGGATCCTTGGCATCCTCTCTCCTTCAACATGAGATGTGACCTCTCATCAACTCTAGAGCATGGCTTCTCGGGAAGAATGTGAGTGAGCGATGGAAGCAGTTGATGCTGGCGAGGAAGAGTGCAAGCCAGAGCCCCCGTGACTTGTGATAATAAGCCCGAGTTTCACTCCGGAGAGATATAAGTAGAGTGCCCCTAAAATGATCCTGATGTCGTTTCGTGAAGGGAAAGAGAGCCAACAGGAGCCCCCGAAGATTGGAAGGAGTAGCAGCTGAGCCGCAGGGCAGGGCCAGGCAAGGCTCAGGGGCGGGGCAGGGAGAGGAAGAGGCGAGTCAAGCAGCTCCACTTGCAGGACAAGAGGGAAGAGGTTGGGATGACCACCAGCAGCCAGACCACGGCAGGGAGGAAGAGGAAGCACGAAGGAAAGACCGAGGAAGGAGAGAGAGAGAGAGAGAGGAAGAGAGAGAGAGAGAGAGGTGAGTGTGTGTGAGCGAGAGAAAGACGCCTAATAGCGAGGAGAATGGTATGAAGAAGACGGTTGAAGGGTGAGTGTGAGCTAAGCCAGGTTCGTTCTTCTTCTATTCTTTCCTGTCGTGCTCCTCGCCTGCCCGTGGGACTGCGGTAGCCTTCCTCCTCCATCAGCCGCGCGATTGGAGCCATCGGTCCATGTGTTCCTGCGCAACCGATTGATCGCCGCCACCTGTAGAAGTGGTGTTCTCTCTCTCGGTGTATTCTCCCTCTTCTTCACTTATCGGGAGCCCCTGCATCCTTCTATATCTCTCCTTTTACCTCGCACAAGTTGTGAGACTTATTGTTTGACTGGCAAGTAACGCATCTCGCTCATCTTCTCCCTCCTGTTGTCTACCTTCTTCTCCCGTCATGAGTATATCGGTGGTCTAATCCCAAACTAGAGATCTTCGAGACATCCACAACCCCTTGATCGACGAGGACATCCTGCCGTGACAGCCTCTCTGTGCCTCTACTTCCAAGAGGGACTGGCCTATCTGTCAGCGTGCTACCCTATCTGTCTTTCGGTCTTCTCCCGGCGGAGGTCTTGTTTACATTCATGTACCACAGATCATCTACAGATCTTTCTACCTTTCCGCGCCGTTCCTCTAATGTTATCTAGAGGTTGGAAGAGCACCTTCGGAACTCCAATCGGCAACCTCAGAGAGCAACGACCGCCAACCAAATCCAGCAGAACGGAAGAATGACTTACCTTTCTCCAGTGGCTCCTCGGACGGTAAGGCATTGTCTCGTCCTCTTCAGTAGGACAGGTTCTTCCTCTCTCATGTTTTCAGACCAGATTGCTCTTCACAAGTCCTGCTCAACATTAATAGTTGACCACCATTTTTGGAGTGGCTGATCGTAGTGTTGTCCTTTGTACTTCAGCCGCCGAGGACGCTTAGAGAAGCTCTGCTTGACAGCTCTTCGAGGGTCCGTTGTCAGTCGGTGAGCTACTTCTTCTACCAGATTTATCTTTGAGGCCTCTGTATCTTAGCTGCCAGTATTCCTCCTTCTCCCCTAAACAAACCGCCGTCCTGTCACCTGGTGTCCTTCTACCTTCACTAAGTATGTCTACCAGACAGTCAGTCCTGCTGTTGGCTCATTACCTAAGCTCTCTTCTAGCCGTCTTCCATCTATGCAGAGGCGAAGGATCATCTTTCATCCCCTCGTCGGGAGCGCCAGGTGTCCGGTCGTAACATCAAGAACACGTTACGGCTGACCGCGATGGAGCCAAACCATACAGGGGCCGACAATAATAACGAGTATCGTGTTCGATTGCATCCAAGACCCGTCCAGGTCGTGCTGGGTCACCCTGAAGGGCTCAAAGGAAGAGACAAATACCGTCAGGCGACTCCAGGTGAAGAGACAGAGTAACAGTGCAATTAGCTCCTCTTGCTCTTCTGGTAACCTTGCTCCCTAAAATGAAGGTTTTGCTTCGTCTTTCCTTGCCCGCTAGAGTGGCATGTAAGCACTCTTTCTGGCCACCGTCGAGTTGGTTCACGTTTTTGTCCAATTTTCTGAGATTCAAAGCGCTTGATTTTGCTTCGGTTCCCAGTCTAACCTGCTTTTCCAAGCAGAAGCAGAGGAAAACAACTTGTTCTACCCTGGAAGGAAGGTGCGATCACCCGCACTTAAGTCTCACTCGGTCTCTGACGCGCCAGAAGTAACAAGAGAGCATTTCTCTCTTGACCTCACTCCTAAGCCTCTGTCCCTCGTCAAAAGTCTGTCAACGCCTGACTATGGAGCGAAAATGGTTGAGGAAAGACCTCCAACCAGGGAAGGTGGGGGAGACGTGAGAGCGCAACTGGAAAGGCTAAGTCTCGAGAAGGGAGCCGGAGGAAGAATAGGCTCCTCATTTCCTATCTCGTTAGAGGCACAAAGTGGGCTCAACTCGTTCAAGAAGCCTGAAACTGTTCGCTCCCATTCAGTGGGATCCACCTCGGTCTCAGTAAGGCCGATCTCCATCCAGGACTACGAGCAGGACACGCTTCCCATTTCTCCAGCCTCTTCACCGACGGGTACGGAGAAAGACAATCAGGCAGGGGACAAACGAAGAGATAGAACAGTAGCCAATTCGGAACCTAGGGCTGAAGCTGAAGGAGTGGGACCCGGAAGAAGAGACTACCCAAATCGCAGGCTGCCTAGCCAGAGGGTTCGCTTGGATGATGTGCGACAGCCTTCGAAAAGGTAAGTGCGTGAACTGCGATTAAACTTGTTCATTGCCTAGACGCGCTCGGTACAGATAGCGTATATTGTCTTTGTATCTTGATTGTTGTTCTCACATCACCTCCTTGTCTAGGGTGTCCTTTGCCTGTACAGCTTAATCCCCTTATGTGCCAGGCAGTAGTAGGGGCTAACTTATCGTTTATTATGTCTCAGCCCTCTCACCTTGCAACTGGACAGCCCGTCGGATCAACCTGGCACAAGCATATCGCAGCACCATTCAAATGGTGGGCGAGTGCCTTCCTGGACTGCCGAGGTGACAAGCGTTAGGACCCCGGTCGAGATCAGCCACAGACGAGGGAGATCTGGTTTAAGGCTCCAAGGGGTAAGAGGGACCTCTTTGACGCCGGACCGGGACCCTCTTCTCCCCGACAATCAGGAGGAAGAGCTCCCACGTGCCTCCTCCTTCTCGTCGCCTTCGACATCATCTCTCTCTTTAGCCTCGTTGGCATCAAAAGAACCTCGAAGTCCTTCTAGAGGCAAAAGGGAAGCCTGGGTACAAGATAAAGCTGAAAACCCAACCATAGCAAGGATCCGTCTAATGAAGAACCAGAGAAGCAACAGTTTGGATTCAGGGTCCCCTGCAAAGCAGCAGAAGAGTCAACTTAAGTCGTCTGGTTCTTTTGGCTCTGTGAGGAGTGAGGAAAGAGAGAGCATTAGCGGAGGTAGCGATGGAGGAAGACACCAGTTCCCACTCTGGAAAAATAAGAGATTAGCAGACTCTCTCTGCCTTTCTGATGGTAGCGCATTAAGCAACCAAGTCGAACCGAGTACCAGAGCAGGTTTGCACATGGGAGAAAGAAAAGACCAAGAGGGAGATGAGCCAGCCGTGTCCGCCCTAAGCGGGGAAGGCAGGGATAAGAAGGTGAGGTGAATTCCCCGACGTCTGTTCATGCTGATGGTGCTAACATCCATCCTTCATGATACCTCTAGGGTTCAGCTGGCGAATGGCTTACCGATAAGAGGCAAAACTCTTTTTTCTCGTCTTCTGCCGGGGATGTTGAATGTCCACAAGAGAACAACAATCGCTCTCTGGCCTCTGCTTTGCAGCTAGCTGCGACTGAGACCTGCCGAAGCTTCCGGTGGAAGAAGGGAGAGTTAATCGGGCAAGGAACGTATGGAAAGGTACTGAGAAGATAGCTACTAAGTCTCTTCTGGTCTCTTCTAGCTCAACTATATATCGTCAAAGCTCAGTCTTCGCTGCTGTATGCGTTCACCATAACGCTCTCATCGCCGTCGTTGACGAAAGAGAGTATTATCTTCTCTTTGTCCCTTCCCTGTTGCAGACGCAATGGGCGCCTCGTTTCTTCTTCTTACTCTTCTCGATGCTGCTTGCAATAGGTCTACAAGGGCTTAAATGAGGAAACAGGCCGTCTCTTTGCCGTCAAGCAGATTGAGCTGTCGCTGTGCTCTCAGGCCCAGAAGCAGCAGATTCGGACAATTCAGCAGGAGATAAAGCTTATGAAAGTTTTAGATCACGATCATATCGTGAGGTACCTTGGCTCAGACTCGGATGACGAGTTTCTTTATATTTTCTTAGAGTTCGTCCCAGGAGGTTCTATCGCGAGGTGAGCAAGTAGCAGAGTTGAGCCCAAAGTAGGGAGCGAAGAGGAGCGGAGGAAAATTAGAGAAAGTGCTAGAGGGAAGTGTGATGGTAAGGTGAAGATTTCGTAGGCAAGGGAGCGAATTGAAAGACTGTAGAGAGTGGGGAGGCCTGGTATCACCGAAATCAGCCCTGCTCGTCATGACGAGCAGACTTTGAGGCCAATTTTGGGAGGAATTCCCTAACTAGTCGTCAAGAGATATAAGGGGAGATGAAGTTTGGTGGCTATGTTACTCAGCCACCTCTCCGCCTCTTCCAGTTTACTCGCCCAATTCGGGGTTTTCAATGAAGATCTCATCCGCCTGTATACAAGACAGATTCTTCAGGGCGTGGAGTACCTGCATAGCATGGGAATTGTGCACAGGGATATCAAAGGTAGGAAACAATAGCCAAGCGTTCTTAGTTGCCTTTCTTGACAAAAAAAAATAGCCTTGATGGTTTTCATTTGACCCGCTACTGACAACAAGGAGAAGTTCCCCTACATTAGGGTGGGGCTGTTTGAGTGTGGGGGACAGTGACCTGGACGCAAGAGCCACACACTAGTGCGCCACACATGGCTTCCTCTTTATTGCTTTGAACAACTTCTTGGTCCATTGTCAAAATAATTCCGTTCACTGCAAAGCACCTCACCACCGTCTCTCCTGTTTTTTTGTCATTTTGTCTGGCCAGGCGGCAACGTTTTAGTCAATGACCACGGCGTTGCCAAGCTAGCAGACTTTGGCTGTTCTAAGCAAATCCAGGGTGTGATGACGCACAGTCTGGAGAAGTCTCTTTGTGCTATTCGAGGCTCGATACCTTGGATGGCACCTGAGGTCATAAAACAAGAAAGACACGGCACTAAGGCTGACATTTGGTCCGTTGGAGCGACCGTCCTTGAGATGGCTACGGCCACTCATCCCTGGCCGGCTTTCACGAACAATGTGACAGCACTATTCAAAATCGCAACAACTAAAGAGCCGCCTCCCTACCCTGAGAAAATCTCTGAGCAGATGAAGAGTTTCCTTGCGAGATGCTTTGAAATTAACCCAGGAGGTAAGTACAAGGCAGGGTCAACCAAGGTTGGACGGGTAGAGAAGTATCGCGTAGTGGATACAGTGAAAGCATGGCTATGAATGCGAGTTATGGGAAATTGGACGTGGGAGCTGGAGAGACACAGTGTTTAAAGTTTGAGCCACAACGGAGACACTAACTATGCCCTTTTTCTCTCTTCGTCATCTCCCAGCACGAGCAACTGCAAAAGAGCTTCTTCAACATCCATTTTTAGCGCACAAGGACTAGGAAAGAGTTCGACAACGAAGAGCGAAACAGCTACAAAGAAGGTTCAGTAAACCTCGATCTGACTGAAGTAGCGTCAACCAAGAGAGAATAAGTTGATGGAGGGATGTCATGGACATCGTTGACCATGGCCCCAGGGCGACCTAGTACCTACCCGACAGCTCGAACTACAAAGGTCAACACCAGCAGAAAGAGCGACCACAAAATGAAGGAGAGTGGGAAGTAGAGTAGTCTCTGCGAGGTAGGAGTAGTAAGGAGCCAGTAGAAGAAATAAGGCGCACTCAGGCTCCACAGCCAACCATAATACTTATCAGCTGATACCCCTTTGGTCTTCTTCAGCTGATACTCCAAGTATTGCGCGGGCATGCTTCCGAGAATAATGAAAAAGAAGTAAGTAATGGAGAAAATTGCCAGCTTGATAAGTGCAAAGATCGAGCCCCAAAGCGAGAAGTGCAACCAGGAGAAAGGGGAAAGGGCAAGATCTCCAGAGGTCTTATCAAGCTCCGGTAGGGGGGCTTCTGTGTAGATAATCGCGGATGGCTTACTCCAAAGACTCCACTTCCCATTCGGGAGCTTTCTCTGATAGCGGAATCTGTACAAGGGATATAAAGAGTGCCTTAAGCAAAGACCTAACACCTGACGCGGAGGCGGTTGGCTAGCGGACAAGGAAGCATAGATACTGGAACCAAGATACGCCCACAATCCAAGACACACTTCATTTAGGGGTGCAGGATAAGTAAGAAGTCTATAAAGGTAAACCAGAGCCTGCAGAAAAGAGCGACGAAGCGAACCTGAAAGGTGTCTGAGGAGGCAATCCCGAGACCGCGGTTGATGTCCCGACTACAGACTCTGAAACTTCTCTCCATGAACCATAAAGCCAGCCTGGTCTGTAGGTCTGTATACGGTATATCCCGTGCGCGTCTCCATTCCATTGCAATACTATGGAGTCACTGGTCCTTGAAATAGCTCTGGGTGGACCGCCCTGGTGTCCATCTAACTATATATAATGATAGCCAGACAGCCAGGTCCAGACCTCAAGTAAATATTATGGACAATGGGCGCCATAGAAAGCTAATAAGGACGTACCTTGGAGGGTGGCAAAGTCCTTGCCTGGACCTCAGGCCCCCACGGACCCCAAGCACCGGAACTTCCATTAGTTTGACGCTTCCTAGCCCTCACTGCTAGAACATACTCTGTATTGGGCTGCAGGCTTGAGACTTCGCATATGGACTGAGGCGTGCTAGAACAGACTAAAGACCATGTTTTGGTCAGCGTATTTCCTTCCGCGCATTTAACCTAGACAATATGGCAGCGGTAAAGAGGAGGTCATCGTCTTCGATGGCACACATTGTAAACCTCGGCTGTCAGTGAATCAAGGTATCCCCACACTAGTGACCTCTTGATCGAGCTCTTAATGAACTTCTAGCTAATATGAAGCTTATCTTTTTTCCAGGGATGCAGTACCTGATAGTGCAGACCGTTTTTGCCAGGCGGTGGCTCCCACGTCACGGTTATGGATTCTGAAGTCTGCCGCTGGATTTGAGGGACCACGATTTCACCCTCGCCTTCAGGAGCCAAACCATCATTCCGGTCAGCGGATGTAAGCTGCCAGAGAGCGGGCAGTATGCAAACGAGCCCGAGTAGCAGAAATTTAATGGGTCTCGCGACGGGAGCAAACGTAACAAGATGCATCATAACTCCGACTAAGCAGCAGGATCTCTTCAATGTGTGAAGGGTAAAGCCTGGTCAGGAAGAAAGTCCTGACTTCTACCTCTGACATTCACATGCTAGGTCTCAGCAGGGCACGGCATGCTTGCTTGACCGCTGCATCAGAAGGTCATTAAGACGCTCTTCTCTCTTGATTAAAGCAACCGCATGGGGAAGGACCGTTGAAGCTGTAGCCCAAGTCCTTGAAGGAGCAAAGGATGTTTGGCAGCAAAGAGATCTATGAAGCAGCATCAGCTGAGCGGGCATTCTGGCTCTGGGCAGGAAGGATCAGCCATCATCGGTGAAAGATCGCAACAAGGATCCACAGCACCTTACCTTAGCCGAAGAATCTCCCTCCAAAAAAAGCCCTTCTTTTATACTCCGGAGTACCAAAAGTAAAATAACGTACGACGTCGTACTGCCAGTTTGGCAACATTCCGTTTGTACGTACATCTCTGTCAGAAGAGTTCGTAGACCTTGTTACCACAAAAAGAAATCAATTGACCGTCGTGGTGTGTAATCCCTCTGTACCAACAGCTAGTTTTATAAAGCTTCTGTACATGTGGGCTTTTATGCAGGCTATTTCGCTTGGAAATTAGATTCTTATTGCTTTAGGAGACTACAGTATGATGGCCTTACCGATAAATTGGTGCAATCAACCTCAAATCCAATCATTCTTCTTTCAAAAAAATCATTGAGTCCGAGAGACAGATTGACAGGGACAGGCCCATTCAGTACTACTGTCAATGCCGAGAAAGGACCTCCAAAGCCTGAAAAAAGTAAAGAGGTTTAATGGAAAAATGTTAGCACAAGAAAGCTGGCTGATAATCTTGATGGTTGTATGCCGAACAGCTTGTAACAGGGACAACGGGCCTCTTTTGTCATCATCAGATGGGGAGGAAAATGAAAGGGATGACAAAGACAGGGGGGAAATTTTTGGAGTACAGTAGAAAGAAGCGGTAGAAAGATTATGAGACAGAGAGAGGTAGAGAAATGACTGAAGGGAGAGAGTTCGGTGATAATACCAAGGCTTTCGCTGACCAAATGCCGAGACAGAGCAAACTCAAGAGGCAAAAGGTTGAGGAGAGAGATAGGAAAATGAAGGTGTTCTCTGAGAGGAAGGAAAGGGGGGGATGGTCACGGTACGGTGGTCATCAGGAGTATCACGATGCGGACAAATAATTAGCCCCCAACAAAGCGCCTGAGACAAGGGAGCCGAGATGCCAGTCAGAACCGAAAGCTGCAGAAAAAGTCAGCCCGATACTCTGGTTGTTCTTGAACCTTCATTGATTCTGATTCAGAGGCGGCGACGTGAAGACCACGCTGAAAGTACTTTCCATATAGTAAACGGAAGATTAGTGAAGACCATTGCCGTAGGTTGTCCCTCAAGGATACATTTCTTTAGACTCCACGTCGGGGTCTGCCTTGATAGGGAAGCTCTCCTACCTTGCTTGACAGAGTTCGGTGAGAGACGATTCTGGAAGTGTTCGCCGTGAATCTTTGCGTTATAGAAACAAAGAATCTATGCGTTGTTGAGCCATAGTCTGCGATAGGGCCTGTATCGCCGACGACGTCAAGTGTTTGTGACGTTGGAGATTCCTATTTCAAAGCAACATGATGAAGTCAATCAGCATAGACGAGTATGGAATCCTTCCTACAGCTCACCATACAGACGAAGTGGTATGGCCCTTGTGTTGCCCTGCGACACTTGATGAAGTCCCTGACATCCTTGCAACTAGGTCTTTGTCATAACGGTACAGCCACAACATGGCGCTTCTTGGAAAGTCTATCGGCGGTACGAGGACTTCAGAAAACTCAATGAAAAGGTAAGAGGAGACCTCTGCATGTCTTAGTTACCTTCGAGTTGGGGACACTAATCTCAAAATACTACTTTTTGATCCAGCTGTTTGGCATCCGAAGTCTTCCTATCTTCCCTGCGCTGGTTAGGATTGACTCCCGATCAGAGGAATCGCTCAGTGCCGCCAGGGTAGCTTTCGCGAACTGGCTCTCTCAGCTATTAAACAACTCTGAAGCTGCCAAAGATCGAGTCTTTCAAGAGTTCATCTCCTATGATGCCAATGTAGGTTGGTGATGGATATCCGTCATAGTCACAATGCTGACCAAGATGTCTCTCGGTGTAGCGTCCTCCTTACAGACTGCAGGTCAAGTCCTTCAATACCCGCAGTCATGGTGTTGGTGAGATGCAGGTAGGTGGTGCTTTGCAGCATTTCTACTCTTGTGTCTGAGGCTGATTGATTGAGCGAGCCAGATGGACGACATGTTCTCCGGGGATGATGAGATGGCTTCTTATCAGTGCGACACAGATGTGGATCATGATAAAGATGATGACGATGAAGAGGTAAGCAATCCTTCTTGGGAAGAGACACTGCTCTTCCAACGTGCTCCATCAGGTTATGATTCCGTGAGGCTGATGGCACTATGCGACACGATGTTTTCTTACATCTTAGCCTCGGTCGTTACCCAGTGAAGGAGCGTTTGGGCACCGTGCGCTCACTAGATTTGCCCTAATATGTCCCTAGATTCCTAACTACAATGAGGCACAAGAGTATAACTTGGCAACCTCGCCGGTCGGACCACCTCCACGAGCCAAAGTTGGCTTGGACTCGTTCCAGATTATCTCTGTCATCGGCAAGGGCAGTTTTGGAAAAGTCTTGCTGGTGCAGATGAAAGGCACGAATAGTGTCTACGCAATGAAAGTCCTGCGAAAGGAGAATATTATAAAGCGGAATCAGGTAATGACCGGCAGGATCCAATAGATCCCTTTGATTGGCCATTAGTTATGCTGCTAGAAGTACTGCTTTCGTTTTGTGCACCCTCTGCCTCTGTTGTTTAATCACCTGTTAGCTTTGCGGCTAATGCGATGTGAATGAATGATGGTAGGTGGAGCATACGCGGACGGAGAGACAGGTGCTCGGCTACGTCCGCCACCCGTTTGTAGTGGGCCTGAACTATGCCTTCCAAACGAGTGATAAGCTCTATTTCGTGCTGGACTACTGCGCTGGCGGCGAGCTCTTTTTCCATCTGGGACAAGTCGGTAAATTTCCGGAACCTAGGGCAAAGTTCTATGCAGCAGAGATCACTCTAGCTTTGGAGTACATTCACAGCTTGGACATCATCTACAGAGACCTCAAACCCGAGAACGTCCTGCTGGACCACAGAGGTAATGGATGAACGCTGTTGCTCTATATGGCTTCCCTTGTTTCTTCTGCGTCTTGTTTTCCTCTCTCGGTCTGTGTGGACAACGTGCTAGTGGCTTTTTCAAGTGCTCATCCTTCTCCTCGTATAAAATGGTCTTCCTTTTCGGGTTGTCCCCATTGTCGCTGATGGGTTCTTTTCAGAGTGCTCGAAGTTACTAATTACCTTTTCGTCTGACGCCTTTATTCCGTCTTCGTATTGCGGCCTTTCCAGGACATGTCCGCCTTACGGACTTTGGGTTGTCGAAGGAGGGCATTCAAAATAACTTTACCGGAGCACATTCTTTCTGTGGAACCCCTGAGTATCTGGCGCCGGAAATTCTCAATAGATCTGGTCACGGACGGGCCGTGGACTGGTGGAGTTTAGGTCAGAAAATGCTGTGGGCCGTATGCACTTTTTCCCAGGAACTTTCTCTTCCATACCATTTTTCGCTAACCTGGACCATTATCATGGTGTAGGTGCGCTTCTTTATGAAATGTTGACCGGACTCCCACCTTTCTACTCGAGAGATAGAGAGCGCCTTTTTGACAAGATCAGGCGATCGGAACTGACCTACCCGAAGTATCTAAGTGAAGAGGCGAAGTCACTGCTTCGTGGAGTAAGATGACGACACTCAATAACTGGTTGTCAACCCCGTGCTGACGTTTCCTGCCTCTAGTTACTCGAGCGGAATCCAACGAAGAGGTTAGGAACAGGAGAAGACGACGCAGGAGAGATCAAGAGGCATCCCTTCTTTAGAGACATTGATTGGGAAGCAGTTTTGCAGC